>JANHFL010003726.1:334570-348649 GCA_032468155.1 Oxyrhabdium leporinum | reverse complement strand
TCTCTCTCTCTCTCTCTCTCTCTGTGTGTGTGATTTTTCTTAAAAGATGGGATTACTGTTTTTCAAAGCTGATTTTTTTCCTGTTAATATATTTAATGAAATTCACAATTAGTTGCATTCATGTGTATGCATGCATATACACACATATAAGCATGCACATACACACAGACAAATGCTTGTGCCTCGATGGCAAATGTGTGTGTGTGTGTGTGTGTGTGTGTATATGTGTGTGTGGAGAGAGAAGATGCACACTCTTACACTTTTACACTTTAAAAAAACTGAAAAGAGACTGCTCAGATCTGATTTTTAGTCTAATGACAAGATTATTTCCTTCTGCTCAAAACAGCTGTAGTTTAACAATAGACATGAAATGATTGCTATGTGATACCCCAGCTAAGATGTTTATGAACTTGGGCTATGAAATAAACCAAGAAAATATGGTTTCTTACCATTTTAGCTTTCAGAAACATTATATGCAAATAAAATGACCCTGTTATGGAAAATAATAATTAGTGAAGAGATCCATCTTGGATAGATGGGAGAGTAACGTCTAAAATTGTAAGTGTAGAAAGGGTCAGGTGATTTCCCCATCTTTATGTTGGTGCTTCTCTAAACTGTACACTTCAACAAATAGAAGACCTGTTTCATAAAGATATCCCTCTAATTATGAATGTTAGGCTTCTATAATATCATGATTCAGTTTAGTTATCAGTTTAGGACATGCTATGGTTTGTTAGTTGTGGCTCAAGGTAATATGTCAACCAGTCCGTTTTGTCATTTGCAACAAATTTTGATAAAACAAAATCATGGTTTTGTGAATCCAGACATTTTGATCAATTCTTTAAACAGACACCCATTTGGACTTATACGTGATGCCCATATTCAATTGGCAACCATTTTGGCAGCAAAGGATGAGGGAACATAAACAAAAAAGTCCTGATAACTCTGTCATGACATGTGATTGAAAGCTCTTGTGCATGTGCCTCTTATGTACAAAGAGGCAAGGATTCGGTTCCACTCCTGCCCCCTGATATAGGAGATGATCAGGCTAAGCCTGAGGGCGGGATCAAATGCATCATCAGTCTGGAATCTCTATGCCCCTGAAAGAGACACAAGTCTCCCTTGAAGTCCATTGACTTTTACCTGGCATCAATTTGCCGTGACCGTTAGTAGTTCAGATTCTTGTATATACTGTAGGTAGCACGAAACTTGTAGTACTTTTGAACTCTGTTCTGGCTTCTCACTTCTTGTACCTGACACCATCTTTTTTCTCTTTTAAGCTGCCTCTGGACACAAATGCATTTTGAACAGATCAACAGTCTTCATTTATTTCTCTTCTTTTAATGCAACAGAAATATGCTGTTTGATAATTATGTTACCTTATTAGAAGTTACATGGACCTGAGAATATGGTTGCTGAAACTGAGAACAAGGTTATTTTGCAGATGATATTTAAGGAAAATTGTTTACATCATTTTGTAGATAGAAGGACAAAGGGAATGAATATTTGCAGCAGAAGGAAAGGATTGCACGAATGACATTTTTTTAAAATACAGCTGGTCAATTGGAACCCTTAGCCCCAACCTTCTAACATTTGCTATTTATTGAACAATTATCTAGATCATTCACCTGGCATAATCATTCAACTGGAGGATAAACAGGCCTCTCTGAAATGTTGACTACCTGGGAAATTCACAATCTTGATCACATATGAGATTGGCAGCATTAAATGCCAACAGCTAATTTAAATAAGGAACATCTGTACATTATTATTTTGGGGATTTTTTTTTTCAGGCAGGGAGGGAAGGGGGAAAGTTCTGTCAATTTAGAAATGTGCAGGTTTTATGAGCCATTGCATGAATATTTTTGTGATGCCTACGTGAATGGCCAACAGCGGAGAAATGGTTTTAAAAATAAAGGATTATGACAAAGGTGACAAGTTGGATATGGAAAGAGAGGAAATGCAGAATACATATTACATTAGATCTGAAAATCTAGGGATGGCAAAACACCATGGTTTCATAACAGTGGGAGCGTGGCTATGGAGATTCTCAGTCATCTAGGTCAGGATTGTCCCAAAGGTGCTTTTGCAAAAGGAAACTGGACTTCCTTGGTTGGTTGGTTGGTTGAAGACTTTTCACTTCTCATCCAAGAAGCTTCTTCAGTTCTGACTGAATGGCGGGGAATGAAAGGATTTATATCCCTTGCAGTCATCTCATTATTAGGACACTTTCTGAGAGCCATTGAGGACACTTAGAGGTTTATCTGTGCCAAGATCACCTATGTCCTGTGTACAACACAGTCCTCTCGGCAGTTCCAACAAGGTTCCACACCCATTTGCACCATTCTGGTGACCCTGAGGGCACCAAGTAGCCTCAACGATTCTCAGAAAGAGTGCTAATGACCAGATGATTGCAAGGAATACAAATCCTTCCATTCCCTACCCTTCAGTCAGACCTGAAGAAACTTCTTGGATAAGAAGTGAAACGTCTTCAAAAGCAAAAAGCAAGGAAGTCCAGTTCCTCTTGGAAAAGCACCTTTGGGACTTTTGGAAAAGCACTTTTGCTTTTCCAAAAGTGAGGCCATGTGATAGCTCAAAGATATAATGAGAAGTTTAAGATTTTGGTGCACTACTCTGTAAACTCTTAAAATAAGACCCACCCACCCCAGTACTATTCAATGTACCTGAGACTAATCCAATCTGAGACAATTTATTCTGAAGAGGTATAGCAAAAATAGGTGATATATCATTATGGAGTGTTGGAAAATGCATTAATTTTTATGAGTGAGTTATGAAGATGTACAACTTGGTCAGGACTTAGGATAAACATAATATTCTTTAATTAATCCATTATGGTATGGGACATATATGCCACTTTTTATTGCTCTAAAGATGAAGTATGTTTTTTAAAAAAGGAAATTGCTACTTCTCAAACTAAAAGGCTCTTTTCCTAAATCATAAAATTGTATCATCCAATTTTTCCAATAGTATTAATGAGACAAGCATGTAAATCCACAGCTGAATTTTCACATAAAGGGTCATCCGCCTCAGCTAGATACAGTGAATCATTCTGTGCACTAAAATTTTAATATTAATTTAGAGATGAAACTTAAAAGAGGTATGCAAAGGAAATATCAAGCTTTTGATTGAAGGCTATGGCATTTCAGCTGGAAAACTTCTAGTTTCAGATCTTGTCACTTATGAAGCCTCTGCATACCATAGTAAAATGTCTATAAGTTAAATATATTTGAACATAGATCCTGCGTTGTTCTGTGAGTTAAGCTTCTGCATGAGGTCAAGATTTGTGTCCTTGTTTCTTCTTCAGCCTGCCACTTTGGGACATCTTGGAAACACTTCTCCACAAAACCTGATACACACAGGAACCAAACATCAGTATTTCCATGGCATGCAAGGACAATCTTTATCTCAAGAGGCAATCATGGGCTTAACAGCAGAAAAACCAAGTTTCAACTTCTAGCATTACTTTGAGGGTTTGCAGTAGTCAATAACTCAAAGTATGGAGACCAGCTGCCATTCATTGCTTGAGGCTAGAAGGGACATGAGTAGGTATAGTATGTTGCATTATAAAGATTTGCACATGGTAGAAGAAGCCAAGGAATGGCACTTAATCTCATCTACCCTTCAGAGGTGGCAGGGAATCCAGTCACTCAATCTCCTTGGATTATGTATGGATTGCATGAGAATCCTTACATCCATAAATGGGGTGCTGGCATTCCATATCTATAGCAAATCTGGCTTTTAGTCTGACTCGGTATGAGGAAGTATTTGTGTCTCTTTTGGTAAGGAACCCTGATGTGTTTGGTCAAAATCTGTACAAGTCTTCAGGTGTACTTAGAAATGGAATGGAATGCAGATCTTTCTAATGAACATAGGGATTGATCGCTGTGCATATATGTGGAAAACAAAACCTTCCCCCAATTTACCCATCTGCATTGATGGGTGGCGCAATGGTTAGAATGCAGTATTGCAGGCTAACTCTGCTCACACTGCCAGGAGTTCGATTCCTTCAATCCTGGCTGGTTCAAGGTTGACTACAACCTTCCATCCTTCCGAGGTTGGTAAAATGAGGATCCAGATTATTGGGGGCAGTAGGCTGACACTGTAAACTGCTTACAGAGGGCTGTAAAACACTATGAAGTGGTATATAAGTTTAAGTTCTATTGATTCTGGATTCACATACAAACACTCAGATGCTGAAATAACCCTACATGTAGAGATCTAAAACAACAGTCTAAGTCTCTGAAATTCTGTTGTTGTTGTTTTTTTTAAAAAAATATATATCTTCCTTATTCCAAGGGCAGGCTGAAAGTGCCTTTTCAAAGCTGAGTCTCGAATCCATTATTGCAATTGAGATTTTATAACTGTAGGGTATCTCTCTAATTTCCTTAAATTTGATCAGCTTCTAATAGGATCGACTTTTTCCTATAATGCATAAAAACAGACTTAAGGAGATACAAAGGCAAATGACATTAGGGAAAAAAAGGAATTAGAGAATTTAGATCTTGGGTTGAAGGCATTCGAGGCAACAGAAATCTGTGAAAATATACAAAGAGATGTATTTCACCCCCACCTGCCTCCCTCCCCAAATCTCAGTACTCTGGGAATAAGCACTCCTTTTCTGCCTGTGTGAGTGTCTTCAGGTTGTTACTCCTTTTGTTTAGCTGCATAATAGAATGTGTTGTGTTGCATTATCATCAGCTTGTGAGTAGCCTACCAAATACTGATCGCTGTTTGAGCTTGTTATGAAAAAGTATTGCTCTGTGGACTGACTAAATGACCAACAGTGGACTATAATCTATGAAGCTTAGAGTCAAATTGCCAACCAGAGGTCATTTTTCAAGCCAAGGGGCGATAGTTTTCTAATATAAATGGAATATTACAGCCAGTATATGTTTTATTAAACTATTGAGGAAGCTTGGGAGCACTCTCATTTAAACGTAGTGTGCCACGAGGCACTGAGAATAAGCCCACGGCAGTTTGCAAGAAAGCAGTTTGAAAAAAGGATTGCAAAGTATGTACCGCTGGCAGGATACTTACTGATGGTCCAGGCATTTGTGATCATTGCTGAGTTCTGTTTCACAATTCAGGATCTTGAGCATCTATTTCCAGGATGCAAATTCTCTGCCAAGCGAGTCCTTTCCTTGCCCCATTGCTTGACTTGATAACCAGGAAGGAGATAACCTTTTTAAATTGGGAGTCTTTTTTGACCAAAGGGAAGCCAAGAAAGAAATAACTTTTTTTTTTGTTTAAGCTAGTTGTCGAGCGCAGGAAATCCAGGCCATTCAAATGAATTTTTACTGTATGATAATATTCTCTATAAGAATCTGAACTACTAATGGTCAAAGCAAATTGGCAGTAGATAAAAGTCAGTGGGATTCAAGGTGGGCTGGACTTAGATCTCTTGTGGACACAAAGGGGCTCGAGATAGATGATGCACTTGATCTCTCCTTCGGGCTGTGCATGGCCATCTCCTACACTAGTTGCTGTACTTCTGGTGGGTATGCTAAAGATAATGAGTCAACATTGAGTAACTTGCTGGAAAGTTTTATAAGGAATAATAAATCAATAGAGGCAGTTGAAGTTCAATGCAAAGAAATATTCATACAGAGGTATTCCTCCTATTCATTCATTCAGCAGTACTGAAAAAAATATATATAACCAATCCTCACACTTGCAAGCATTGCAGCATTCCCAGGGTCACGTGATCAAAAATCAAGGGCTTGGCAACTGGCACATGATCTCCATTTGCGACTTTTCCATCTGACTTCCAACGAGCAAAGTCAATGGGGGAAGGTGGACTTGCTTAATGGCTGCGTGATTCACTTAATAAGTGCAGTGATTCATTTAATAATTGTGGCAAAAACGGTCACAAAATTTACTGAACAACTACCTTACTTAGCAATGGAAATTCTGCTTCCAATTGTGGTTGTAAGTCAGGGGTGTCAAACTCAATTTCATTGAGGGCCATATGAGGGTTGTGTTTGACCTCGGGGGGGGGCAGTGTGGGTGTGGCCAGCTCGACATCACTCATATTGGGGGCGCTTGTGGTGGCCCGAGCACAATGCCAGCAAAAATGGGCTCCTGAGTTCCATTTTCAGCTGCGACAGCTTCCTGCAACCCTCTGCCTGTGAAAACAGAGCTCGGGAGAGCCATACGCATCCCTCCCTGAGCTCTGTTTTTGCTGGCAGAGGCACTGCAGGCCCATCCTTTGTTGTTTCCAGGATGACCCTGTGGACCAGATGTAAGCATCCCATGGGCTGGATCTGGCCCGCAGGCCTTGAGTTTGACACCCCTGTTGTAAATCAAGGACTAACTGTACGTGTACAACATTTCTGTTGATCTCAGTGCTTCTCTTCCTTCCTGTCTGGCAGACCAAATTGTACCCGCAGGAGCCTTCAGGATCCTGGGTTGGAGAACATGGGTTGGACTGACATGTTGTCACTCATGCCTTGGATCTAACCTTCATACTGAATCTTATTAGAATGTATGAATGTATTATATTAAGACCCTGGTATGTCTGTATCTTTGTGTTTGTTGGGGAATTAATGGCTTAGCTCAGTTTGTGGTTGATTGCTGCTTATTGAAAAAATATCACAGTTAAGACAAGATACATCTTAATGCAGGTGTGGTCTGGAGCAATAAAAAAAACAACCCTACAAATTGAATGATCTTAACAGAAAAGGATGGGCCAGAATCAAAGTAATGAATCAAACTGCACCATCTTAGTTCTTTTTTTGTGGTGTACCCGTATGGCACACCAGATGTTGTTTCTTGGAAAAAGGCAGCAGCAAAAACTCACATTCCTTGTACAAAAATATTCATGCAAAGGTGTTTATGTGTGTGTATGTGAGAGAGAGTGAGAGATTTGTTTTAATTAATATCCTCGGCTGATTTCATTGGGAAGTTCTTTACACAGCTATGACTTTCATGGATTCCTGCTTACAACATGGCATCGTGGATCATTTGAGTTTGGCAAACTCTGCTTGTCTGGGACTTTGGAGGCGGAAGCTGCTGGATTGATGGTGTGTCAGCCTCACTCATCCTCTTACGTAAATCATTTTCCTGGCTCTCAAATTTGACAAGAAGAGCAAGCCTTTCTCTTTTTCTCCTCTGTGAGTTCCTACTTATCACAGTTAAAAGCCAACATCTTTTTTTCAATGGCCACAATGCTTGGTTGGGATGCTGGCTCAGGAATCTGAATTGCTGAAGGACAGAGAGAAAAGTTGAATTCCAGATACCTGCCGTATCCCTGACGAAATGACATTGCGGTGCTGTTTTCCTACGAACAGGTCAGTCGGATCTGAATTCCCAGACATTCTTAGATTACAAGAGCTTTACAAGTCCTTGTGATTATATTGTGAATATTCTCCTCCCCTGGATTGTGAATATGTGGCCTTGCTTACCTCTTCAGATTTGATTACAGTGGTCTAAAAACTTCTGAGTTCATTCGGAGAGGAAGGAAAGATAGCAATGGGATTTACATGTACTTCTGCCATCCTGTTATAAAATTGTCATTTTCTCTCCACCCCACTTCTTCTACTGAAGTCATTCTAACACCAATAGAGGTAGTCCTTGACTTATGATCACAACTGAGTCCAGAAATTCCATTGCTAAGCAAGATGGTTCTTAAGTGAGTCATACCTGAATTTATGATCTTTTTTTTGCCATGGTGATTAAGAAATCCATGCAATTGGTAAGCAAATCCAGCTTCCCCCATTGAGTTTACTTCTCAGAAGCCAGCTGGGATGGTCAGAAATGATCAAATGAACTAGGACGCTGTAATTACATGCTGATTGCCAAACACTCAAATATTGATCATGTATTGATCATGGTCGTAAATATGAAGAACAGTTGTAAATCACTTTTTTTCACTACCCTTGTAACTTTGGTCGCTAAATGAATGGTTGTAAGTTGAGGACTACTTGTAAGATTTCCGGTGGTGGCACAAATTAATGGTCCAAGTTAAAAAAAATTAGTACCAGAATTGAAGAAGCAATACTATGGCCATCTTTCAGAGAACAAGAACATTAAAAACCAACAGATGCACACAACTAATAACTTGCCTTCTTGTGCCAGTGTGGAGTCCCTGCAGCAGAATTATGGTTTTCTTGTCTTTTCCCTCTTATTGTTTTTACACTGCATGAAATCGTAGTGTGATTTGTTAGGTTTTAGCTTGTTTCACTTGTTGCCTAATCTTCGCCATTGCAACTCATTAATCATGGTTTATGATTTAATGTGCTTTGCGAGCCTAGCCAATTGTTCCTCGTGGTTTAGTACAAGGTGTAAACCCACTTTGATGGAATGGTCCTCAGAATGGCAAAAGGATGTTCTGTTAAGAGAGTTCAGAGCTACTTCAAAAATTGAGAAGGGAAAATTCCTCAGAAGGAATGAAGCATGAAAACAAAACTCAAAATAACTCTGCCTTGATTTGGTTTAGTAGAAGATACGATACAGGTAGTTCTTCAACTTACAATCACTTGTTTAATGATGCTTTGAAATTATAATGGTGTCAGAAAAAAACCACTTGTAACCTATCTTCAAAGTCATGATGGTCGCACTATCTCTTCAACTCCAGGATTGCAATGTGGGCGCTTGGCAACCAGCTCTCATTTATGAAGGTTGCAACATTCCGGTGTCATGCAATCACAATCTGTGGCCTTCCCAGATGGCTTCTGAAAGCAGAGTCAGTTGGGGAAGGTGGATTTGTTTCATTACTGCCCGAATCAACAAGCCTCAAGTATCATACCTGAAATATTTATTAAAATATAAAAATGAAAGCACAGTTATCCATTTATTTAATGGGGTTTGCATCCCGCATTTCTTCCAAAGCATTGGACAGTTTTCAGAATAACAGGGCTGGAATGGATTTTGGAGGTTTTATAATCCAACCCCCTGCTCAGGTAGGAAATCAGGTATATCATTTCAAACAATCTCTTCTCCAATCTCTTCTTAAAAGCCCCCAGCGGTGGAGCACTCACAACTTCTGGAGGCAAGCCAATCCACTGGTTGATTGTTGTCAGGAAATTTCTCTTTAGTTATAGGTTGCTTCTCTCCTTGATTAGTTTCCACCCATTGCTTCTTGTCTTGCCTTCTGATCCTTTCCTTTCCTTTCCTTTCCTTTCCTTTCCTTTCCTTTCCTTTCCTTTCCTTTCCTTCTTCCTCTTCCTCTTCCCTCTTCCTCTTCCCTCTTCCTCTTCCTTTTCCTTTCTTTACAAAGCTTCTCTCTTCATTTCATTGTCATAACAACCTGGAGCTAGAGATTGGACTGGGAAAAATTCATCCAGTGAGTTTCCAAAACTAAGGTTAGAGTGGTGAGATGCAGGTAAGGTTGTACCTGAATTCACCTGAGTCTCCCTGTTCCAAGTCCAACCCCTTAACCACTATATTCTATTGGCTCTCTCGCTCAAGCTTCATTATAACACAAAATATTAATAACATTTTCATATATAGTTTAGCCTCTATCTAAAGAGTTAGACTTGCCAACATCAACCACTTTTAAAATGTATGTTTGTTTGTTTGTTTGTTTGTTTGTTTGTTTGTTTGTTTGTTTGTTTGTTTGTTCGTTCGTTCGTTCATTCATTCATTCATTCATTCAAAGCAGTTTATGTCCCACTGATTTTGATGGAAGAGTTAACTGCTTAGCAGTTTCCCACTGGAAATAAATTCTTAATTTGGAGTGACTGCCACCAATGTTTGATTAGAGACAAGACATTTGCTAGCTTATGACACAAGTTTTTCAATGCACATGCAATAGCATTACTGTGAATTTATAGGGGGGTATTTAAATCAAAACACAAAAATGTAGAAGATCTGCAAAAGTAAATTTGAAAAAAAAAATGGGATTCACTAGTTATGAGATAGACAGGTAATAAAATACAGTGGTTTGCTGCAGCATTATCTAAGAATTTTAATCTCAACCACTTGAGTTTTGCCTTTAAGACCACTCATTTCAAGCCAGTGTTTAATAGCAATAAGAAAGCATCCGAGTTAGTTGGCTTAACTATTTTGAAGTGGATAAATGCTTCATCTTTTCCTCTGTATAAAAATGATTTTGTTAGTATGTAGGTCACATTACAGTACTGTCTAGCTATTGGACATTGGCTTAGATAACTGTTTGTGAAGTATTAAATGGTTTTGCTGCCTCAGCACACTTTTTAAACTGGTATTTTTCACACAGTCGTGCCACTGAAAAGAAGCAAAGCGGCTGCAAAAATCAATTTATCTTTTCCTCTGCTATTTGTGTATTGTGAGTTCTTGTAGTGTTTTATGATTTGATTAATTGTTATTCAGTGTGTGGGATAGAGCCTGTAACATCATTGTCTAATTCTCCATACTTTTTTAAAAGAAACTATCCTCAAACTAGAACTTTTATTTTAATCCACTGTAGCACATTATTTATGGAAAGAAACATCTCCAAAACAATGAATTGAATACAACACAAAAAATACCGGACATATTTTTTTTTAAAGAGGCATTGAGGGAGTATAAGATTAATCAATCAGAACAGTATACTTAACTTTTTGGAAAGAGAACTTATCCATACCAGAAATAAAATTTTTGTGCGCATGTTCTATTACTTTTAGTCAAGAATGTTGCTAAATCACAAATATTGGAACACGGTATCATGTTTTCTCTGCACTTCAGCAGAGTAGCAGAACTGTGAAATGCAATATTCTTCTATTTTTCTGGGTTCTATTTATAAAAAGAAGCTTCCATTTCAAAGAAGATGTAATTTTATGAAGGATAGCTAGAAAAACGATCTTCCAAAGTGTTAAAGCAACTTTTTTTTTGCAAGCTTTTCACGTGTAGACTTGACATACTGATCGACGTGTGATTGCATTTTTCTTTTCTTTTTTTTCTAAGCTGCCATGATGCTTCTTTTCCCATTTTATTATAAAGTTTCTTTAACCCCACCGTTTATTTTCAAACATTTTCAACTTATTTGTTCCAGTGTATTCTTAACCAGGGGTTGTTTTTCTTCTTTTTGGAAAATGAGCCCAGATGGTGATTGATTTTTCAAGTGCTGACATCCTTGCTCGAGAAAACGTTCCCACCTCCTTTGTGCTGAGCAAGTCAGGCAAACTAACGTGATGATGTGATCATCAGTTTCATGCAGAATTGATTGACAGGGAGAAATTTTTGAACATAAACTGCACATTCTTCCAGTGTCTTCCAATTTTTAATGATATTTACTAGAACAAAATTAGCGGGTGGTGGAAATTGCATCTCTACCTCTCGGTGCATTTAAAGGCAACCCAACTTTATTTGCAGCGACCAGGTTAAAATGGAGGGTCTTGGTTTATCTTGGCATTTTTTCCCCCTGCTATGGCCAGGAATAGATCAGTACAATTTGTAAAAGCTTTTTGAAGCTAGTCTAAAAGCTAAAAGCTGTCACTGGCTAACTAGCCTTCGCAGGCCATTGCGTCTGTTTGCCTGACTAAATACATACAATTAAAGCTTAGCACTTTCCTTCTGTAGGAATTCATTGTTATCCAGGGTTCAAGTGCTGAAATAACGTTTCAGAAGAAAACAGTCAGATCATCAGCTTGCAGTGGCTACAAACTGGTTAAAGGGAGGAGGGGGGGGGAAACAACCCTTTTTCATTATCTGATGCTGGATGATATTTCTGATGCTTTCCATTTTTTTCCTCCCCCATAGATTTCGTAAAAATTACCCCCTCAAGATCTATAATTTTCCTTCAACAAACTGCAAATAAGAATATAGGCTATGGCTGCAGTGTAATTAAAGATTTCATTGATAGTCTTTTTGCATGCATTTAGGGAAAGGCTATAAAGAAAAAAGATCACCCCATGTCTCCATACCTATGCCTTGAAAATCAGGTTTGTCAGATTTATGGCCTTTGTTTAGAAGGGGTTTCTTCTGATTTCTAAGAGACAAAAATGAAAATTAAGGTAAAGAACGTGGTAGGTATATCGCATCGTCGTATCCCATGGAAAAGGAAATTGGTGTGAACTGTGTGGCATTGTAGCTTTTTTTTATTTTTATTTTCTGCAAAGTACCCAGAATCGTTTGGATACAGATCTCCTGTGACTTGACATTTGAATTCTGTGAAGTCAATCTCACACTGGTGCAGATGCTTCTTCAGACTCCCATAGTTGCAAAATCTGGTGAAATCCTATTCTAGGCACCAGAAAAGGAATGGTGTTAATTGAAGGTTTTTCTCTCTTCTATTGCTAGGGTTGGTCTGATTCCCATGTAAAGATATATGAACCCACTGTCTTGGATTGTAAATAGTGCTAAGCCGTAATATGGTTTATCTGCTTTAGCATGTTATATCAACCCAGCCCTGGCGGTTTGTAAACTATAGTGTATCGCTTAATGTGTTGTAGGAACTCATTTAAATATGTCATGGTTCAGTGCAATTATGTGCCAGGTCATGGTATGGAGGATGTTTTAACAGTATTATCTAGCTATTATTTAGTTATGTCAATTTACAATATTTTAGAAAACAGCATAAGCCAAATTTTAACAGGTTGATGCCTTGAAGCAGTTGCTGCACAAAATTGTACAACTGGGAAAGCATCTAAAGAAGGAATGGAGCTACCTTGACTGTGGTGGCTCGCTTAGAACTGAGCGGCTTTGGATTCAGGGACTTTGCCATGTTTGGTACTGCATGGAGTTGCACTGCCCCAAACAGCCTGGTGGACAACTTGGGGGTTGTCCTAGACTCATAACTCCTGCTTAATGAGCAGGCAGCAGTTGTGTCTAGGAAGGGTTTGGCCCAGCTTTGTATTATGTGCCATGTAACTGTGCCTGGAAGCTCTGCTGATAGGCACTCATGCCCTGGTCACCTCCTGATTAGGCTTCTGTTATGGGACAGCCATTGAAGAGAATCTAGAAGCTTCAGCTAGTGAAAAATGCAGTGATAAGATTTGTACCTGCAGTCTATTTTGCTATATCTACTCTTGCCTTTATTGTGGAGCTGACTCTTTGGACCTCACCTGAACTTTGCTTTTGCTGCTGTGCTTCATCTATTATTAGGATCCTCCTATCTAACGCGAAGCCTGTTGCTTCATCTGGTTTATAAATAACCCCAACATTATTATTTTACTAAAGGGATGTCTGCTGGGTTAAGTCAAAAAAACAAGATGGTGGCTGCAACTGTGTGATCAAAGCATCACCTGATTTATAGATGTGTCGCACATAAAAACTAGGCAATGTCATTGTGACTGCCAACTTGATGTTTTTTGACCGTACCCTACATAGAATGACCATGCCTAGAGAACATTCTATCTTGATATTCGTCTAACATGACACTCAGGACTATAATTTTTCTTCTAAAGGTCAGGGTACCATGTCTTCTTCATCTCTTCTAACACTATTGCTCACCCTAACTTTGAGAAAAAGGAGGTTATACTCAGAAAGAGAAAGACGTACATTGTCCTTGGGTGCAGATTTTACAACAAACTGATATACTCATTTCAGTTGTATTAAAATTCTTTCTTATTAGGTTTAAGGAGCTAATGATAAGTTGATAATAATGAGGGTGCTAGGTGCTGGGAAGCAGGCCTTCTCCATGTGAGCCCCTGCCTTATGCAACACTTTGCCTCCTGAGGTTTGGCAAGCCTCCACCTTCCCAGTCTTTCATAAACAAAGAACATAGAATAATAAGGATTGGAAGAGACCTTGTAGGTCTGACTCCCTGCTTGAGCAGGAGACCCTATACCTTTGCTGACAAATGACTATCCAAATCTCCTCTTGAAAATTTCTAATGATGGAACACCCACAACTTCAGAAAGCAAGCTGTTCCATTGACTCAACATTTTCAATGTTGGGAAATTCCTGCTTTGTTCTAGGTTGCATCTCTCTTTAATGATCTTCCACCCACTGCTTCTTGTCCTGCCCTCTGGTGCTTTGGAGAATGGGCCAACCCCCTCTTCTCTATGACAACCCCTCAGGTATTGGAAGCACAATATTCTGAAGACCTGGCTTTTCTCCCAAGCACTGGCATAAGAGACTCAATTTATTTATTTATTTATTTTTTTACATTTATATACCGCCCCATTCCGAAGACTCGGGGCGGTTTACAGCTTATAA
>JANHFL010003726.1:296480-309408 GCA_032468155.1 Oxyrhabdium leporinum | reverse complement strand
TGTGTTTTTCACAGTGCACTAATTAAAAAAAAAAACCACAACACAACAACCCCCCCCCCTCAGTTTAAGAGGTATGACATTTCTGCCAAAGGGAAAAAAAATAAAAAACTGGGACAATTCTCCCCCTAACCTGTTCCCTACTGCAGTATTTTTCTAAATGCTATTAAGTGATCGATTTACACAGGCACTTGATGATGTCATCCATAAGGAGCAGAATGCAGATGACAGCAAAATACGGGTGACAATGACCTTCTTCTAGTATCCTTGGAACTCCGTCAGACTTACTTCCAGTGTATGGTTTCAAAGAATGTACTTTTTTTGGGGACAATATCTAGTTACCAGCTAGTGAATTAATAGAGTTAAGGGGTTCTGATGCAATTCTCAATATAGGTCAATTACATGCAGCAACATCTGCTCTGTCACCATCATTTGCATAGAGCATTCATATGTTAATGATGCCTCTTTTTACTCAAGTCATATATTTAAAAAAAAAACACAAAATTTGCATATCGGTTTGGATCAGTATATATTACAAGCAATTTATCATCTTCTCATTCTTGTTATGAGTTAAGGGGGTGGCAAATGAAGATGTGTGTGTGCGTGCCTGTGTGTATCTGTGCACAAACATGCAAACGCACACACACACACACACACAATATGTGCATGTGCACACACGGACGCGCGCTTCTTGAGTGACGGCTGCTATATTTGAGTATGCTTCTGATTTATACAAGAAACCCCCTTAGTGGGAAAGCTTCCATTTTAAAGCCGCTTAAAGCCTTATAAATCAATAATGACACAGATGGACTGGTGATAATCTATTTAGAATGCCTGATAGCAAATATTGTTGTACAGATGATTAGAGTAGTAACTGTTTTAGCAGCAAGCCTCTCTTCTCTTTGTAAATGGTAAGTTTGAACCCAAAAAAAAAAAAAGTGCACTTAATGTCAGAAAATCTTCTTGCTGAGTCTGGATTGCAAAGGGGAGAAAAAACATGGAGAGAAGAACAAAGAGAGTTTCCAGCTCCTGCCAATATAATAATATCAATTCCTGTTTCTTTAACAAAACAGGTCCTCTTAATGGAATTGTGACTTCAGGTGTAAATAGCATTAAAAGCGGCTTTTTTTCCCCCCTTTTCCTTCATGCTTCTCTTTGCCCTCATCTGGCAGAAGGAGGGAGGGAAATAAAGTAGAGGTTGTCAAAAGTGGCAGCTGCTTGGAATCCTGATAAATATAAGCTTTTATTGATCTGATGAAAATGAACGATCCCGGCGCTATGCAGTATTTAGCTTCTTGTCTACCCCACGTCACCGCTGGCCTCGCTTTAGGATAGATTGTCATTTCTCCTACCCCAGATCTGATTTCATCTTTAACCTTCCTCCCCCCCCTCCCCATTGAATTTCCCTTGACCTCTGCATATTGCTGTGATTTGGCGAATTTGCTACTTTTCACTTTACATCATTCCTTTTCTTTATTTTCTTTTGTGATAGGGAAGTGGGACGCCCCCTTGGCAATCTGTCAGTGCCAAGCTCGGCTGCATCCTTTCACTGAGTGATTGCTAACCAGACTGACAGTCCTTAAAACAAGTATGCAGTTAAGCTGCTAAGGTAAGATATGCTTGCATTCTTTGCTGAGTACCCTCCTCCTTTCCTTCTTTCCCTGGCATATCAGGACCTCTGTGTTGCTGCTTGACAATGACTCTTTCTTCATTAGGAGAAACTTCTGTCTTCTAGATGGGACTGGCAAGGGGAGGAAGCTGACTCCTGGAATTTCAGTTGTAAAGAGGGTAGGGAAGGGATTTTTAAAAATCGGCCCTGCGTGGAGATGAAGGGATAGAGCAAAACCCCTGGCTCCTTCTTTCTAATAAAAAGAAAGCATGGTGGGGGGCAAAGGTTTGAGACAAAATCTTCACTAGAAAGTCGACATGGAGGCACACAGGCGTTGCTCCATCAAATCCATATCTCTAATGTGTTTGCAAGGTTCAAATTCATTGGGCATAGTTTAGCCTTTCAAGGATCTGGGAATTGACTGGTTGCAGTGCGCAAACTCTTGTTCATTGTGGCCTTTAGGACTTACTGATGGAAGGAAAGTTTGTAAATGTCCACACGTCTCAGAGGAGCACCAGAGATGAATCATTCATTGCCGCCGTTGTTCATACTAGGCACCTCCCTAACTAAATGTCTGTTGCCCAGTTTATATGCAGGAAAACAATTACGTGTGTCAAATTGTCTCTAGCTCTTGTTGATCCAAGGAAAACTTTTGAAATATGTTCCCATCACAGGTCTTCAGTATATTTCTGGTAGTATCATTTACTAGGGTGACCCGCATTCACAACAGGTCCTTGCTGCTTTCCTCCTATTCATATACTCACCCAATGGCCTACAATCCAAAGCTACAACTGTAGGTCTTTCGCATGTTGAGTTAATTTATTCAACCTGCAATAGGCTTTCTTGGCAGGCAGGTTAAATTTTGGAAATAGACTATGCCTAACACTCCTTGAGGTGTAGTAAAACCATCTACTTGTGAGTAACTTTGCTGTTAGTTTGAGTAGCTTTTGATAAACCAAATCCGAGGTGAAAATTGGAAATAGCTTTCCTGAAAGCTGGAGCCAAAGTCATAAATTATTCTGCCCCATCATTTGTTCATATAGTAAAACCATAGATCTTTGTCTGACATTACTGAAATAGAGAAAAAAGGAAAGTTAAAAATAAAATGAAGCATTTAAATCTTTGCGGTGGATAACTCTCGGGTGATAATCTAGCAAAGTTGATAAAAGCTGCTATCAATTATGGCTTATTACTAATTGATTAGGGAATTATTAATAAACATTAGGGTGACAATGACCTCATGGACCTTAGATGAGTGGACTTCTAAGAAGGAAAAAAGATCAGTCTGAGAGCAGGGCCCGTAAGATCTTAGAATAAAACGGCTTCAATATCCTATTGTCATCTTTATTTCCACCTCTTTCATTTCAAGCCCAAAGTCTATTCATTCTAGCTACTGGACTGGTGAGTTCTCAAGCGGACAAGCCACACAACTTCAAACTATTCCCGGCATGCCGCTTCATGGTATTGTTTTCTGCACTGCTGTGTGTGATACCCTCCTTCTTCTTAGGCACATTTCAGTCTTGAAGGAAACTAATCCCTCTTCATATACTTAACTTCAGGAAACTCTCTGGAATTAACACTAAATGATACTCCTGTATTAATTTACTAACTAGACATTAGTGGTAATTCATAATATTATCAGCAGTATGCTTGTAAAACAATTACAGTGGTAACAGTTTATTTGACTGCACTGTGTTTTGGAGGGCAGTCTTTTAATAAGGTAAATGTTTAGCTCCCTACAATGATCTCAACTGCCAATCTGCTCGGACTGAAAAATTGTTTCCATTGCTTATAAGATTTAGAGATTACGTGCCAAGCAAGGGAATTGTTTTATTTTTTTTCACTCTTTGGGAAAATAAAACATAGAATGGGAAGCAGTTCTCGAGTGGGATAAGGACTGCCAGACCCCAGTGCCACAGGTAAAGACCTCCAGATGTTGGCTTACAGGAAGTAATGTTCAAGAAACAAGAGCAATTCCTACACATCTGCTTGCTTTGCTTTGCCTTTTTCCCCTAAACCACGCTTTGTTATTATTTGGTCAATGATATGATGGGAGTATACAACAAGATTTTGGAGCGATCCTGACAAAATTGTGGACCTGTGGCTTCTGAAAATGAGTACGTACTTGGACGAAGACAGGAATTTTCTGGAGGAGCAACTAGATGACTTTATATAGAAAGGAGTTTTCTACCTTATTCAGAAATGAGCAGCATGCTCATCTGACATCTAATCAGCCCTGTTAACAAAGTCAGACAGTTTCTGCTATTCCTAACAAGGCAAAGTCAGAAGCTGTTCCTGGCTTATGACCGTTTCCTGGTTTATACAAGATGAGTCAGAAACAGGGTCTTTTTTCATTTTTCCTGGTGGTTGGGGAAACCAAGCAGAGTGCACAATAATGGGTAAGTCATAATTTTAGTTTTCCGATGCTCCCATTATGCCTTGAAAAGCACAGTCCTACAAAATGGATAGTTTGTGCCTGGTTTTTTTTTTCCAGGATTCTTCATCTCTTTATTGAGACGCCACCTTTTCTCTTTAGAGATCTTCATGGCTGACATAGAGTCTTGATCTCTCTGGTAATCCTAGAGTTGAGGTAGATTTAGCTAAAACATAGAACCAGCTATAAGCCAACTCTATGGTTAAGCGAGAGCTTGAATCTAGGCCTAGCTGATCCAACTCAACAGGATATAATGTCTATAATACCATGACTTCAAAAACAATCGTTAAATGATTCCAAATGATGAAAGTAGCTTATCTTTTCCTATATTTTTTTCCTAAAGAAGTGCTATTTCTTACTCGATAAAGTATTTGTTCTTACATACATTTTCTCTCATGATAATATTGTGATGTTATTCTTATTTGGCACCTATAAAGAGGTGAAGAAACTAGGAACCTCACTTAACATTTTGGTCAGGGCCAAGAGTCGCTCAGGTTGAAATGCAGATTTTATTTACTCACTTTTTAATTCTATCTTTCTACTTAGAATATGTAGCAACGAGGAACATACAGACTATGTTTTTTTTAAAAGAAAACTAATTAAAATTAAAATTAATTAGCAATTAAAAGCATGGCAAGAGAAATGCGTCCTGACAGATTTTCTAAATATAGAGAGAATAGAGCCCAAAATACAACTCCTTAGGGACACATAGAAGAAGCCCCAAAGATATTCCTAGAGTGACAAGGAGAAAGGTCCTCCTCACATCTCAGATGGATAAACCGCTGATGGTAAAAGTGTATTCAACAGGATTGATTGATCTTTGTAGATAGACAGGTTCATGATGGGAGAACGAGTCCTTCAGATACTCGGGCTTTAAATGGTGTCAGACTTTAGGCTTAATTCCAATACATTCAGATGGATTTTATGATCCCTATATTTTGCACAGCTCAGCAGCCCAGTCAAACCACTTCTGGAAATGTTTTTAAGGATAGAGAATGGGATGCAACCAGGTATGGATAAAAACTACCAAATTGGACCAGTTGTATCACTGATAGTACCAACCATCACTGAGGACATGTGTTCCCTGCCACAGTACCCATCTGGGAATAGAGTGACAGCTGAAGATCAAGGAGTAGTCGAAGACTTTTGGACCACACACTGTTTAATGTTCTGCAGTTCTCTTTGTCTCTGTGCCATCAAATTTGGGTGATGACTAAGAACCATATCCAATATCCCCCAATATAAATTCTCATGCTAAGACATTTGGAGGCATCAAATATTTCATTCTGTGATAACCATCTCAGAAACAGTTTCTTATAAGCCCCCCCCCCTTTTTTTTTCTTCCAATCTTCACCTGACTGTCTCCTGAACATCCTTCCTAAGCTTACCAACATTTCATATTTTGTTGTCTGAAATGTGCAAACAAGTATCTCCTTTGCTGTGCTTTTGGTGTGCCTTGAAATAAAATGTGATTAGCCATTTGAAAATGCAACTTTTCAATCAGGGCTTAATTCAACTGCAGAATCATATTCTTGCAGGCTTGAAACAAAATTGACCTTGTTGATGTAGTCTGAACATAAGATAAATGTTTTATCCACTAACAAGCAGCAGAACAATGCAGATGTCCCAGCCAATAGCTAGTGTGGGGAAGAGGGGTTGGAAGGCTTTTTCTTACGTGCCGATAAAGTTTCAAAGCCTGTATAATCAAGAAACTGAGCAAAAGTAACGGCAGTGGAGATTCTCATATCTTCACGCTGAATTTGATCCTTGCTTTACTTTCTTGGGTGATAACCAGAATGAAAAGCAAATGCACACCTCTTGCTACTAGGTATTTGGAGATCTTACCGAAGACCATGAGATAGGTGACTTCCATAGTTTTGGCTTCAAGCAATGGTCTTGTTTTTGCCAGAGTCTGAACTGCTTGCTTGCAGAAGCCTTTGGGAATTAGGCTGAGAGCCACATGTTTCAGAGCTTTGCTTTTCAACACTAAATCAGAGATGATAGAAACAAGCAGGAGCAAATTGAGTGGGCAGACCAGATTGCTTCATTCTTCTCCAGATTGTCTTCTCCATAACCATCCTTGCTATTCTAACCTCTCCTACGTTAGGCAGGTTTCTTGGCCTGAAGTGAGCTGAATATTTTCCTTTTGAAGGAAGGGAGAATATAGTTTTCTCTCTTCCACTTGTAAACCCTTTGATAAAAAGTAAAAGCTCCCCCCCTTCCTAATCTTCCTCAGCATATATTCTCATGACCTCAGCAAATTCATGGTTTGCTCAGAGGGAACCTACTGTTTTGCTGAGAGATCTTGGAAGCATCTGCCATACTTGATATCAGAGGAAGTTTATCTACATTCTCTGCTTTATTTTGGTCGTCCTTTCTCTACCTCCTCTTCTCCTTCTGAAATTCTCTTTTTTGGGTCCTCCTTTGACAAGTTACTACAGTAGGGAGCTGAATATGATTCTGTCTTCCCTGAATACATCATGGAATGTAGTGCTATTCTAGTTTTCACTCAACAGGAACACATCAAGTTAATGAAAATGCTTTTAAACTATTTTTCTATCTCATATTTATGGCACGATAGTGAGTGATATGCCCTTAATAAAAGATACCAGAATTTGTGCACCTGCTTTCTTGAAGTTCTATAGATGGAAGGATTGCAGATTGGCACCTTTAGAGCGGTGCTGTAGGTCACTAGACCCTTGCATCTTTGCATCTACATCCAGACCCAGGCAGACTTGGAAGTTACAGAACCAGAAAATGTGTAGATGTTCTTTCTCTTAGTACCTCTTAATAAGGTATTAAATTGATAATTCCAGGAACGAAATGGCAATTTTAAGACTGATGACTGAGCATAGAACATAGAATAATAAGAGTTGTAAGAGACCTTGGAGGTCATCGAGTCAAACTCCCTGCACAAGCAGGAGAGTCTATACCATTTCAGGTAGCTGTCCAGTCTCTTCTTGAAACCTCCAGTGATGGGGCACCCATCTTCCGAGGGCAAGCCATTCCACTGGTTACAGATAAGCATTTATTCTTTTAGCTTCTTTTAGTTTGCAATTT
This sequence comes from Oxyrhabdium leporinum, assembly GCA_032468155.1. Taxonomy (NCBI): domain Eukaryota; kingdom Metazoa; phylum Chordata; class Lepidosauria; order Squamata; family Cyclocoridae; genus Oxyrhabdium; species Oxyrhabdium leporinum. Next base: position 302,308 of record JANHFL010003726.1, on the reverse strand, counting down.
TTTTAAAAAAAATCTTTTTAATTGTAATGTTTAATAAAATTACTATAAAAATTGATGAGATGTTAAATTAAATGATATAAAAAAAATAAAAGTGGGATATAAGCAAACTTCCATAGAAAGGTTAATGGCAAAGTCCAGAAGATTTAGAAGCCTAGCCAAACTATATAAAGTATGAATTTAGGGCGAATTAAGAAAATCCTAACAATTGTTTCAATAAAGAAGAAGGCATCTTTTAGCTTCTTGGAGATATTGTCTATGTTCCTCAAGCTAAATATGTACAGCTTTACTCCAACAGGAAACTTTTACATTGTTTTGGGTCACTGAAGACAATGAAGAGGAATCATCCCAGTCCCAGATTGGGAAAGTCTCACATGTTCCATGTCAGAAAACATTCAAGAATTCTCAAGAAAGAAGCTTAATATTTAAATTAAAAGAATAATAGAGTTGGGAGGGACCTTCGCGATCTGGTAGTCCAACGCCCTGGTCAGGCAGGAAACCCTATACCATTTCAGACAGATGGTTGTCCAATCTCTTCTTTAAAACTTCCAAATTAATAGATCTTGGTCTGTCTGGAAGTTACCCATTCTTGTTCTTCCTTCCAGATCTAACCCTGTGGCTTCTTTATAGCAAAGCATTCTGAACATGCCAGAGAACATTCTTTTTTCCATTACAATGTCATACTTTTTATGGTCTGTGAGTAACAGATTTGATGATAATCATGCAACTCAATAAACATTAGTGGTGGAATGAGATCATTTGATATTTTACCTTGGTCCCAGTAGGATCTCCTATAGAAGGAGAAAGCCATTGCTTCTTGCATTAGACTGACAACTTCTACGGATGCAAACAGAAACTTTTCTCTTGGTGCATGAAGCAAGAAGATGTCTGTCTCCAATTTATGTACGTGCACAATTACTAATTGTAAGATTATATGTTGCATGGGAAGGGGATTTGCATTGACATCCTGATCAGATTAACTCCTGTGGGGAGAAGACACTAATGGACGGTCAGATGTTAAATTCATAGCTGGCTATGAAAGTTCCCAGGATCAAATCCATGGAGATCATATGTTTCAGGTTTGTACATCTGTGAAAATTGGTCAGATAGTAGAAACACATACTCAGTTGTTTTTAGACTGTCTTAGTTTAATTAAAGGCAGGGAATTAAAATGTAATGACATACTGTCGTCTTCCTTTATCTCACCAGCATACAGTATAAGAACACCTAGAGAAAAATGAAGAACTACATAGATTTGGTGTTCTTGCTACCTGTAAAGAATGTGATCATTCTGTTTATCCTTCCTGGAGATTCATGAGTATTTAAATTTTTCTGTGTTGGCATATTTCCACTTTCCAGTGATAAATTAAGAGTCCGTATTGATGCCTGCAAATGAAAGAACATAGAATGCGAGATGCACGTGTCTGCACAGAAGCTCAGGTATTCTAAATGACTGGGAAGACCATTAATCTAACCTTGGTCACTGCGTTTGCACCTCATGCTCAATCATAATATGGTTTCTTTGCTTTGATAGAGCAGGAGGTGTGAATCTGACCCATTGTGGCCTTCTCAGAAAATTGTAGTTAAAATAAATTATGGCTTAGAGTGAGGTGTGAAGCCAGCTGATGATTGATCCATGGTTCTCAGTGAAAGGGTCATGAGAATTGGGATTTCGCTGGGTTTTAGCCTGGCACACAGGATCGGAATACAAATCTTTTAGAAACTGCTGAACTACAGTTCCCAGCATTCCTCACCCTTAGTCATACCGTGTTGGGGCTCCTGGGAGTTGTAATCCCCCACCATCTGGAGATTTCTCATCTTTGCTATCCATCAACCTCTATGCATGACCAGAAGCATTGTTGTTGAATCTTTATTTATTCCGCGGTCCACCTTGAGTCTTAAACTATCATTGCAGAACGCATGCTTATAACACTTTGATTTCTCGTCACACCCTTTCTAAAATCAAGCCCAGTCTGCATGCAAAATTAAGTTTCTCTGCCACAGGAACAATCTTCCTTATATTTAGATGTTTTCCAATGATTCACCTAAGAAAAGGGCGAGGAAAACAAAAAAGAGCACAAAGCAATTCAGCAGTAGAACAACGAGGCAGTGATGATCTTATGGTTATTACTGTTATTATTATTATTACATTGTGGTTGGTTGCACAGTCAGCCAGATGTTTATTCTTATGACTATTAGTGATGTGCAAAGTTCTTGCTTGGAAGCCATTGTGAAGGTAGAGAAAGCAGCAACCTTTCCCATCCCCCCTCCTGCCATCTAGACATTCGCAAATCACGGCACCCTAATTAATAATATGAGCTGAGACATTGTGTTGCTGGGTTGATGGAGAGGCCCCGGTAACTAAGCGTTGCCCCTCTGCCACACATTCCTTTCTACCAGATTTCTGTGATATTAATGGTGTATGGTAGGGAAAAGCAATGTGTTTTATTCTCGATGCTAACCCTGCTGTTATCAAAGTAACTTCCAGCTTATTAGCGACAAAAGACTTTTATCCTTTGTGCTGCCCTATTCGCCAGTGCTTCCTGAATTAAACTCCTGTTTCCTGTTCTTTATATGCATGACCACATCTGGGTAGCTTGCTCACAGCCCCACTGCTTAATAACAATCACCTTCCCTTTCAGTCTCTGTTGATTGTTTCTAATTCACTCTGACAGATAGTGCCTGACAACTTGCCTGCGTTTCCCTCCCTCCGTGACCTGAAGTTACTCACGGCACTTATAGAGTCTGTCATTTTTAATATTTGATTTCACTTTAAGTTATGTATTTTACAGAGAAGATGAAACCAAAAGGAAGAAAGGGAGGGGAAAGAAACAGGAAAGAAGAGGGAGGCTTTTAATAGAATATAAATTTAACCCTTCTGACGAGATGAAGTGGTTGCAAAGATGTCTGGGGTGTGCCTTGTGTAGTTGACAACTTATTTTGTACAAAAGTGTTTTCCTTCCTTCCTTCCTTCCTTCCTTTAAGAAGCAACTGGGAGTTGGTTGAGAAGAAAATGAGCCAAAACTCTAGCACCTTTCATGCTACCTCTTAGCTTACATTTCAGATATAGATATAGATATATAGAGGTAGGTAGGTGGCTAGATAGGTAGATAGATAGTGACATAGATATAGTTATAAAGGAGAGATAGAATGATCAAAAATATCCCAAATGTAAGCTAGAAGGTGGTAAGAAAATGTCCCAGGGTCATGTGATTGCCATTTGTGACCTTTCCAACTGGCTTCAGACAAGTGAATTCAATGGAAATATTTGCTTAATGAGCACGTGATTCATTTAACAACTGCAGGAATTTGCTTAACAACCATGGCAATCAGGCATGATCCACTTAACAACAGTTTTGCCTAGTAACAGGAATTCAGGTCCAGTTTGGTTGTAAGTTGAGGACTACCTCTATTACAATGTTAGTGAAAGTATGTTTGGGATGGAGTTCTGCCATGTACTTTTTGTTACTTAAGCCCCTTTCTGAGCACCTCATGCTTGAACAGTCCAGACAGAAAGATGTAGAAGATGAATATAGGATGGAAAAATTGCATTAGAAAAACAATTTCATTTTTGCTTTCCTATCACAAGTTCTAGGTACAGTCTGAATCTCTCCACAAAGGAATAGTTGAGGTGGGACTGAGTTAGTGAAGGGAAAAATAGAATAGAACATAACAGAATAAGAGTAGAAAACTAGAGTAGGGTAGGGTAGGGTAGGGTAGAGTAGAGTAGGGTAGGAATGGAATAGGATAGGATAGGATAGAATAGAATAGAATAGAATAGAATAGAATAGAATAGAATAGAATAGTTTGGCCAAGTGTGATTCAACACACAAGGAATTTGTCTCTGGTGCAGAAGCTCTTGGTGTTTAGAATGTTTAGAAGATGCAGTGATGTTTCAAAATATTGACGAACATAGATTTGGCATTCTTTCCAGTGTTTAAAACAAACCAAAAGGGCCTCTCTCCAAAGTCCTGGGAGTGATGTTATTCAGAGGAAGAGATAAAATGGAAATTTGCTATCTAGGAAACCTCATCCTAGGCTGTCTATTGTCTGTAGGACTATAGGGAACTTGAGTTACCCTGTCTCCTTCATTTCTTCAGTTTGCTCCATTAATTCAACATTCCATGCAGTCATGATTCACTGGATCAATACAGATTTCTGTTTGTGGTCAGAATTTACTAGGCACATATTGCCCATTACCTGTGGCAATCTTGTATCCCAACCCTGTTATCTGTGAAGAGCAGGGGTACTTAGTCCCAGGTTTTGGATGCAATTCCCAAAGCTTCTCTGAATGCCGTCGCCAAATTTCAATGCTTAGCCCTTGAGAAAAAGAAAATATTATTGCACATATGGGCAACAGTTAGAGTCACTGCATTTAAACTATTTCATTTCAGTGATCTTTAAAGGTAAATTAAATCATGTGTCGCTTTTTGTTTGGTTTTACCTTTTCCTTTCTGTTTGCCCCATTTATCTTTTTTGGAGTGCAGCCCTTGGCACAATGTTTATTAGGCAAGTGTGTCTCAACCCACCAAATAGTTGGCATGAAGGCATCATGACCTCTCTAAGTAGAGATGGAAAAGATATCAGCTTGAAACTCTGGGAAAACCATGACAGAAAGTTCTGAATTGGTAGACTTGGTAGAAAATAGCTTCCAATATTTGTGTCTTACTTCCCCTATTATTTTATGCTTACTTATTTATTTACTAAACTTTTATGCCATCCATCTTGCCTGTAGGTGACTCTAGGAACTGACAATTGACAAAATACCAGTATAACTCTAGCAATAGCAATTAGACTTATATACCACTCCATAATGCTTTACAGCACTCTCTGAGTGGTTTACAATATAAGCATTATTTCATATTGCTCCCAATAATCTGGGCCCTCATTTTACCAATCTCAGAAGGATGAAAGGCTGAGTTGACCTCTGTCAGGATTGAACTCCAGGCTGTTGGCAGAGTTTGCCTGCAATACTGCCCTTTAACCACTGCATCACATGACTCTATATAGACATTGAAATAATACACAGTAAAATTAAATTTAGTTTACTAAAATTATTCTTTTAGGAAAAAGGAAAACGGCAAAACATGAACATAGTATGTCTTCTCTTCTTGATCTATTTTATTTATTTATTACATGGTTTTTTTTGCCACCCATTTCTCCTGTATGCAACTCTGACTATTCTTTGAGAGATTAGCACAGTGGCTGGATGTAAAAGTAACCAAAATTGTAGAAATGTATGTTCTGGTTATACTTGCGAATGGCAGGTAACTCTCTTGTTTTTTCTCTCCCATCTGCGGAATCTTGGTAAATTATATGTCTCTTACTTGTACTGTTGTTGTGAATACTAATTGTTTAATGTCTGCTCTTCAGAACTTCTATCCTACAAATCACTATCCCACTAATACTAAGTCATTGTTGCTGTAATTACTGCAATTTCTTTGTCTTCCTCACTTTGATAAATATAGGATATTGAAAATAGAACAAGAGGGGTGCTTCCAGGGAAACACCAGGACAGATAATATATCTTATCAACTTTCTCCAAGCTATTTTTTTTCAATACATGTGAGGACTTCAAGTCCCAGAATGCTCAGCCAATGAGACCAATGGGAGTCCCAACAAAATCTGCAGAAAGTCATGTTGAGAAGGTTGGGTTACACTATACTGTAGAATCTTCTACTGAACTCTTTCATTTTTTTGTTCTTTTTGATTTCTCAAGAGCAATATGGTTTTGTAGTGGATGTCCCTTATATATATATAGAACCACTCATTGTTGAGAATGCCATGCATGTGGCTGTTGACTTTAGCCCTTCCAATCTTCTGAAGCATCT
>JANHFL010003726.1:284522-296380 GCA_032468155.1 Oxyrhabdium leporinum | reverse complement strand
ATATATTTATGTTTTTATATTTGCTGTGAACCGCCCCGAGTCTGCGGAATAGGGGCGGTATACAAATCGAATAATAATTAATTAATTAATATATATATAGAACCACTCATTGTTGAGAATGTCATGCATGTGGCTGTTGATTTTAGCCCTTCCAATCTTCTGAAGCATCTTATGTTATCCCACCAGTGTCTTCACCAAAACTCTCTTTTTCATGCGTAGAGTTCTTTTGAACTGACTAGCGCTCCCTTTATTTGGCTAGCAGCTAGAAATAATAATAATAATAAAAGCAACCACAAGTTTTCCCTATCAACATTTTTGTTCTTCCTTTCATTTTTTTGTAGGGAGGAGATCACAATTGAGGAAAGTGGCAGTATCCCTATATTTGACATAAATTAGTGATAATACACTTTGGGGAAGATATATAGAACCAAAAACTATTTCCTTTGGAATCGTGATTCTTATACAATTTTCTTTAGCCAGATTTATTGAGATGAGTAGGATGGGTTTACAAGAATCCCAGCAGCTAACTGTTTTAAAATTCAAACAAATCTGTCCCTGAGCATATTATAATCTTCTTTCTGGTACTCTTCCTGTGATCTGGTGAAAAAGTAGGTCTTGTCCTGATAAACAGGAGGTTTCTACCCAGTTATTTCTTAGGCATTTCCCGAATATTTATCAGATTGGGAACTGTCTGTTACAAAAAGGAAACGTCAGCAAAAAGGTGAGGGGGATATGCAAGAAACTGAGAGGTGAGGTCAAAAAAAAATAATCCTAGCCAATGGAAAATTATTGACCTATAACTTCAAATTGCATCATTTTTTTTCTGGAATAGCAATTGAGCCTTGTTAATTGGCTGGTTGCAGAAGTGCAACCAATGGTATAAAGTAGGATGCAGGAACATGATTTTAGTCTTGGACTGGGTCAAGCTTTATGTATGGATGGGCTGGAAGGTACTAGCCAACTCTATCCATTTTAATCTAGCTTCTGGTTGTTGGCTGAATCCAACAGAGGCTCAAGACTATAGTGTTACTGTTATCTAATTTGTCCTGTTAGTTAGTGTGTAGTAAGACTTTATAATTGAATAGATTGCATTTTAAAATGGATTGCTTCCAGTCTAGACCTGGAATGAGATGGGTGTTTTATTTAACAAAATAATTACATGTTTGCTGAAGACCACTAGGGAACAAGTTGGATATTCTCAGAAGCCTAGCCAGGAAAAAAAAGTCCTTACTCCTTGCTTACATTACATGACGTATGCATTCAATTCTTAATTCATCTCTGAACATTTCTTCATTAACTGTTTACATAAGACTCTTTAACGGTGCCTTATTCTGAAGTGAGACTGAATTCTGTTTCTCACATTGCACGCAGGCAAGCTGAAATAAACATTTGACTTGTGATTAACACATGGAGTCACTTATGCCTTATGTCTGGCATTTATACAAATATCCATTGATTACAGGCATAATCAGTTTATTACTATGCATTTTTGTTGTCCAGTTCCATGGGCTAAAAGCAAAAGGTTGTAGTTTTCCAAAATGGGCATGTCCCATATGTGCTTTTGTGATAACGATAGCCTTTCTGTAGCCGTATAATTGTTGTGATAAATAAGTTGACTATACAGTTATGACACTTCCACCTCCGTCCTTCTAATAAATGCTCTAAAGTAGAAACTTTGTTTTTGTGGCCACCAAGTACAAATCAAAGGAAAGAACTTTTGATTTACATGAAGCCTTTGTTCCCATCAGACACTCTTCTACCAATGTATTAAAGGGTCTAGACACTGAGTTTGTTAGCTGGAAAGCTGACAGCTCAGGTTTAAGACGTGGGCGCTGCATAATGGGCTGAGCTCCTGTTATTTGCCCCAGCTCCTGCCAACTTAGCAGTTGGAAAGCATGCAAATGCAAGCAGATAAATAGGAACCACTTCGGAGAGAAGGTAACAGTGTTCTGTGTGTCACCTTTGATGTATAACCATACTGACCACATGACCATGGAAGTGTCTTCAGACAATGTTGGTTCCCTCTGCTAAGAAACTGAGATGAGCACCGTGCCCTACAGTTGGACATGATTAGTCAGGGGAAACCTTCACCTTTACAATACCGTTGAAACATTGCCTTCCTATAGAACATGAAGTTCTTCTGTGCATGAAAATCTGTTCAGTATATGTCTTGAAACCATGTGTGCCAGCTCTACTAGGACTATATATATATATCCAATATATGTGAATATGGAGAGTTAAAAATGGTATTAGTATGGCTGCTGTATTGTGAATTTTGTATCTATGTATAAAAGAACAATAGATTGATTATGAACCAGAAAGTAAATTGAGCCGTGTCTAGCATCTGATTCAAAGAAGACACCTGTGCTTTGAAGGCTACATAAAAGAGGCAAGGGTGGCTTTTCCTCTCATAAACCTAGTGTGACATGAGAGGCTCCAGTTACTTACATTTTTATTTGCTGTATAAGTAGAGCCTCTCTCGCCTCTCTTCAAGGCAAGATGCTGCCAATTCTGGAAGTAGGCTGAGGCTGTAACTAGGAAACAAAATTAAACATCATTTTATGCTAGTAAACTAAGTAAAGCTGTAGCATCCTGTATTTTCTCAGAATTCAGCTGGCCAATCCAGTCTGCAATGCAAGAGTAAATAACGCTTTGATCTGGTGATTAAAAATATACTCTCCAATTGTGTTCAGATAGATGAGTTATGAGTACTTAAATTGGCTTCAGAGGCAGGAGGCTGCTGTGAAATTTAACAGAGTGAAATCCTGAAGAGGCAGAGCCTACCTTAAGGTTTTTAAATTTTCATATCCAAGACTTTTTCAACAGTGCAAGAAAAGTCTTTAGTGAGCAAGTAAAGCAAACTTGTGGTGGGAATGGAATTTCATGGCTGCTTCATGTACCTTTGTTGCAGGACAATAGTGGTAGGCAAGTGGATACATTTTAATTCAAAAATCTCTCAAGAGGTCCACCATGTGATGACTATCTGATAACTCAGTTGTGCACAAAGATCCCTTAGATTATATATCTGAGTTTTTGGGATGATGATGGCCAAACCACAGGGAGATTTAGAGTATTATCAACCCAGAGTTGCAAGAAAACAAATAAAAAGGATGACTAAATAATTCCTCCAAGTATTTGAGCTCTAAATTCACTCACCACAACCTTTGGCCTACTAGTCTCTAAACTACAGTTTATATGTAATACAAAGTAGGTATCTCTGATAGAAGCTAGGAAGCTAACAGATTATAAAGAGTTATGTTCTACCATTAAGTAAAACTTTTTGCACTACCAATGTGTGTAATGAATTGTAGTTTAAGAAGGGAAAGCCATTCTAAAAGGCTGTGTTCCTAAAATTAATTTTATTATTATTGGCATACTAGATAATGTCTGCCTCATTGAGTCAACATGTCAGAGGTATTTCCTTTCCTAGACAGAGATATAGAATGACCAAAGGTAATAAGCAATAAGAGCAGGAATGACCTCTGATTTCCTGCTGCCTTCCACATTGAGTTTCTTTGTGGGAATTTGTCAGGGAGTATGAGAAATCTTCTTTTTTTAACCTCCCTGCTTCCCCTTCCTTTCCCTTTCCCCTTCCAGCAGTGAGTAAGTAACTACTACTGGATAGTGAAGGGAGCAAGGGATTGTGAGTCTGGCTGGGAAACTGTCACAGAATGTTGAAAATGAAGACCACAACTACCCCAAATGTGATTCCCTTGGGAGACGTGAGTCTTGGATTTTAAACATATTTAGTAAGTTAGCCCACTTGTGGTACCTTGGTTCAAAAACTATTATCCTATGTTGCAATGTTTTGCCCAGTTAGAGGTCATGACAACGAGAACTTTAGTAGAATATACATTAATTCATAGGGGGTCTCAAATACAAAGAAGCTGGACATTTTACCTATGGTCTGGATTCAATTAAGTTCATCTCTATTCTATCCATAGTGGGTAAGATTGAGGCATATCAAACAGTTACACACCTGTGTCAGGCAAATGACTCAATTCTATTGGGTTGTTGGAACATGAAATCAATTGATTACTGTTTTTCAAAAGACCTAGACATGTATACATGTGTGTATGTATATAATTTACTGATTAGTTCATGTTTAAAAGATAAATATATTACTGCTTCATCCCATTGGATACTTTCAATGTACTTTATCAAATTAGCACATACCACTGATTAGTGAATTGGGCAGGAAATAGTAGAGAAGAATACCTACCTATTAATATTCCAAACTAATTAATCAATGCTCACTAAAATTATTATTCACAGCTATTACAATTATTCAATTGTAATGCAATTTAAAAGTATCTCTATATATATCGTAGACAATTGTATCCATTCCTCTTTCAAGACAATTTCATGAATTGACTTCTTCAAGCTAGTCTAATGATGCCCAAATAAATTCTCCCACCTGGTGCTGTCTATTTACAATTCTCATAACCTAACCTATAATTCTTGAACATACATTATTTCTCATGCTGGTTGGTCCACTGTATATAGCTGTAACTTCTAATGATAATTTTCACTATATAACAGAATAACAGAACAGAATTACAAGGTTAGAATGGACCGTGGAGGCCTTCCAGTTGAATTCGCTGCTCAAGCAGGAGACCCTATAACATTCTGGAGAAATGACTGTCCAATGTCTTCTTAAAAGCCTTCAGTTGAGGGAGCACCCACAATTTCTGAAAGCAAGTTCTTCCACTGGTTAATTGTTCTCATCAACAGGAAATTTGTCCTTGGTTCTGTGATGGATCTCTTTCGGATTAGTTTCCATCCATTGCTTCTTATCCTCCCTTCTGGTGCTTGGGAGAATAGGTTGACCCCCTCCCTCTTCTTTGTGGCAGTCCCTTAGATATTGGAGCACTGCTAACATGATGTCACCCCTAGTCTTTCTTTTAGTCTTTCTTTTCATTAGATTAGCCATACCCAATTCCTGCAACCATTCTTCATGAACAGTTATATGAAATTGTTTGTTGTATTTCTACCAGAAATTCAGTAAAGGTACAAAAGGATGTAAGGCCACATTTTTATGGCATTAATTTGTTGTGCTGAAATATGTATGTTGGATGTGTAAAAGAGAACCCATTGTATAAACAAATGACAAGCATTCTTGGCACTACTTTTCAATTCAAAGAGAGAGATTATAAAAATTTCCCAAGACTATTTGAAAAGAATAAGGGTTTCTTTTAACCCTTGTCCTTCTCTAAACTCAGCTAACTAAGTTTAGTTTAATTGGTTTGAAGAATGGCTGAGATGGTCAGACACTTTTTGGGAATGTATACAACTCCTTCACTTCTAAATCTCTTGAGCTGACTTGTGGATTAAAAAATAGCAACAATTGTGTGAGTTGTGTGAATACTTTTTTGGGAGAAGGAAAAGTCGTAACGAAGGGTGATCTCTGGATCATGCTTTCAATGCAGATGGTAGAATTAGAACATTTCAAAACTACACTGCAACATTCTAGATTTCCTGTTGAACAAATGAATTCTCGAGAGTCTTCAAGCTCAGAGCTTCCTGTTTGAGAAAATAGAAAAATAAGGTGAAGTTTCAGTGGACTCGAGGCAATTGAAATGGACGCAGAATTGTTAGTTCTTATTCACCCCTGCCTCCAATCAATTCAGCAAAATAATTATGTGACATAAGCTGGAAAGTCTTCCTTTATTTCCACAATGTTTTACCATCCCAGTCCTTCAAATCTTACATACTTCCTACCTAGATGAGTTCATCAAATCCAACATTTTTCCCAGTCCAAGGAAAGACATAGATGGATTTTGTAGCCCATTAATATTCTGTGTTGCTCATTTTATAAGTGTTTATCTTTAATAAGCAACTCAATCTGACTTTGCGAAAGAAAGGGTGGGGGGAAATGAGGATCCCTAAAAGCTGTATAATTGCTTTTTAATTTCAAAGTCCAATCCCTTTGTGTTTATTTAAAGGTAGTATATTTCGGTGCTTATTGTTCCTAGTGCTCTGTGTAAAAAAAAAAAAAATCATTCATTTCAAGAAGCTGTTATGGTATTGATTTTGGTAAAGACTTCCATTAACTGACCAATCTAAATCTCATAAGTGATGTCAGGATAGTTATACATTTGCTTGCCTCGCATACTCAGCCATTACGTTAGAATGCAGGCAGTGTCAGAATACGGCTGTTAAATTATTTCTAAATACTGCACCCCAAACAGCTTAACAGTTCTGCAGTTTGAGACTGACACAGAAATGACAATCTGCCACCTCTTTGTTTTTTAAATATTAACATTGTATTGGGATAGTATTTTTGGAGTGAAAACCTGTGGCACGAGAGGATAAGTGAAATAAACAAAGGCAGCTGGGCTGCATGAAATAATGGAACAATAAGGGCCTTACAGCCGTTCTCATCACTCCAGTATGTTAATTAGCATTCTGTTGTGGCCGCAACCCTGAAAACATGTAATCTGTATTGGTGTACTGTACAGCTGTGAACACACATTCTTTTTTGTTAGTCCCTTGAGTTTGTCTTGCCATTGGCATATGTGTCCAGGCCAAAAGTCAAACCATTCCTACTAAAGTATCTGCTTGAGAAATAGAATCTTGCCTGTAACTTTGGAGTCCTTTTTTATTAGCCTGTGATGCAACCATGGGACAGCCAGCACTTTAATACTTTCTTGGTAAAAAAAAGATGTTGAGACTCTAGAAAGAGTGCAGAGAAGAGCGACAAAGATGATTAGGGGACTCGAGGATAAAACATATAAAGAACGGTTGCTGGAACCGGCTATGTCTAGTCTAGTGAAAAGAAGGACTAGGGGTGACATGATAGCAGTGTTCCAGTATCTCAAGGGCTACCACAAAGAAGAGGGAGTCAAGCTATTCTCCAAAGCACCTGAGGTCAGGACAAGAAGCAAGGGATGGAAACTAATTAAGGAGAGAAGCAACCTAGAACTGTCAGAAATTTCCTGACAGTTAGAACAATTAACCAGTGGAAGAACTTGCCTCCAGAAGTTGTAAATGCTCCAACACTGGAAGTTTTTAAGAAGAGACTGGACAGCGATTTGTCTGAAATGATATAGGGTTTCCTCCCTAAGCAGTGGGTTGGACTAGAAGATCTCCAAGGTCCCTTCCAACTCTGCTGTTCTGTTCTGTTCTGTTCTGTTCTTTAATCTTGCTTTAATTTTATGAGTGGCACATGTTTGGGGTGGAGAGGGGATGAATGATGAGTCCAAATTGAATTATGGAGTTTGCACCAGAACCTCGAGATCGCTACTATGCATCGAGCAAGTTGACCATTGAGTTAAAATGGACATTCTGTTGTCAGCTCTGGGTTGTGTTGATGATGTTGTTGATGGAAGTGAGGAATGCAATAGTGGGTTTAGGATGCAAAGTAAGAAGATGTCAGCAGCACTAAGGTTATCTATTTCTTTTCCCAGTGTTTGGAGTGAGTTTGGGGATTTGCTGCAGTTTTCAAGTATTTTATATGTCAAAAAGGTGGAATATTTTTCAACCATCCCATCATTTAATTAGGATGGTTTTCTGAAGAACACATAAAGGGGGATCAGGCAGGCCTGATCATATCTGCCACCTCTATAATGCATATGATCTATCATCCTAGCAAGTCAGCTTGTGTCAAAATCTGTCTTCTGCAAATGCAGGTTTTTTTCCTGACACATTTTCTTCTTCAGATGATGTTTTGGAGCTTATCTTCTTAAAAGATAGCCAGCCTGCTTGGGTGTATATTTTCTATTACAAAACTCTTCCTTGTTCTATAGCTGCGTATGCAAAGCTTTGAAGGGCTGTTTTGCTTTTAAAAAGTCCTGTATGAAGCATTCTTCCAAGTTACTTTGTGAAGTGATACTCCCCCACCCTCCCTTTTACAAGTGAAGTGAAGTGGTAACATAGCTTTATGCTCCTCTAAGATCCTCAGTTCTAGTAACTGAAATTGGCTTATACACAGGTAGGCGCATATTCCCCTTTCAACTTTTCTGATCAGTTTCTAGAAGAGGTTTCAAGGAGACATAAAGTGGCAGATTCAAGGAGAGTTCACTGAGCTGGCTATGTGGTGTAATTTCTTATCAAATGACATTATACCTTCAGATCTGGTCTCCATTATTGTTCATGACTTCTGATCCAAAAGAAGTCAATTCCTGTAGGAATTGATCTGAATATCTGGCCATTTTTGAATCCTGGGAACAAAAGTCTTGATGGGATAAGGATTCCCATATCCCACCCATGTGAATTTCACCAAAATAGTCATCTTTTACTTTTCTTTATAGTATCATAGCAATGGTGCAAAGAGGACATAATTCAGGCACCCCTTTTTTCCTTCCATTTGAAGGACCATGTTCACCCAATGGATCTACTTCCTCTAACACAATGATTGGGAAAGGCAGCTCCCCATGTGTGTGACAACTCTTGAATCAACAATAAATCACTGCATGATAGGAATAACATAAGTCAGAGCCTGTGATCAGAAAAGTTAATAACATTGTTGTTACATAGCTTTCTCTAACCTGTTGCCCTACCCCTCCAGGATGTATTTGTAATATCTAATGCCCAAAATTTCCAGCCAGCATATCCAATAGATATTTGGGATTTGAGATCCAACTCTTTCATAAAGTACAAGGATGGGAAGGTTGGTCTATAGACTTTTGCCATCAAATTATTGGATATTTACCAAGTAGAAGAGAATTATTGTAACTCAGGTTGAACTGTGGGGTCCTGGGTGCTCTCTTGTTGATGATGGTACCTTGTTGGATAATGAAATGTCTGCAAGAAAAAAACCAAGCTCAGAGTCTGTGGAGATTCTCAGTCATCCAGGTCATGGTTGTCCCAAAGGTGTTTTTTCAAAAGGCAACTTGACTTTATTTTTCTTTGAAGATTTTTCACTTTTTATCCAAGAAGCTTCTTCAGTTCTTCACTTCTTCAAGGTGCCCACGGTCATTAAGTATTTGTAATGCAACACTCCTCAACTGGTTTATTCTTAGGGAATCAGCTCCATAGAAATCAGGATGAAACATTGCACAATAAAATTGCACTATTGTGGGAAATAAGTGGAAACCATCTATAAAGAGCTAGATGTGGGCCACTTGTCAGATAAGAATTTATTCATCTTTTAAAACAGCAGTTGGATTTAAGAAATAATTGGAACAAGTAGCTACTTAAAGAGTTACTCTTTTTTTCTTTTGCCCTATGATGGATTTTTGAATGAAGTAATATTATTTTCCTCGTTCAAGATGCCTTTTCACAATAGATAGGCAGTTGTCAACACCATTCGTTGGGGCCTATTTATCATCTCATAGTGATCATTCACATGTATTCAGGGAGACAGGTTTTTTTTTCTCTCTCTTTGAGAAAATAACTTAGTGGTTCTCTTGGGTGAATACATCCTTTATGCATACTCAAATGATAACAGCGATGACTTAGTTCGTATTTCTGGGCTAATCTACTTCAAACTTGATCTTGAAAAATTACTCTTACTGTGTGCAACACATACACAAACATAGCATAGTGTTTAAGCCATTGTGTTGATTTAAAGTCATTCTCCTCCCTCCCTCTCTTAAAAATAATGAATAAATTGTTTGGTGATTGTGGTGGGAGTGCGTGTCCACTTGAAAATAAAATGAGAATAGGGTTGGGGAGGATTCTTAGCTCTTTTATTTAAGATACAGTTTTTTATTCCGATAATGAGATTTGTAACACCTTTTTTTCTCTTTTGCTTTTACTGAACTAATATAAGGAATGACCCAAGACTTTCCTATTTGACTTTTTATAATGTTACATATGATTGTAAGTAAGTAAGTAGCAAGATGGTAAGGCATGCATGTGCAGGCTGATTTTGGGGTCAGTTATTGATGTTCAAATCAAAACAACACATTTCTTGGGGGGTTATTTTGTAAATGGGAAGAACATTAGCAATTGTGATAAACATTTCTGCCTCCTTCCTTCCTTCCCTCCCTCTCTCTTTCTGTCTCTGAATTTGCCTTCATAGTTTTAAAAGTATCCAATTAATGGGAGGATTTTGCACTCCAGATGTGACTATACTATAATAGAGTCTTATAAATGCTGAGAAAGAGAAGGGGAGGATGGGGAAAAAAAAAAGAAACACACCCCCCCAAAAAAAAACCTAGCTTGGAACGAAGGAGAACGAAATCAAGAGCACACCTGGGTTTGACAAAGATTGCATTTACTGACTGCTGCGCTATCACATTACAGAGACAGACCAAATCTTTGGGAGCAGCTGTAGAGAAAGGCTTGGCAAATCGGTATGCAAAAAAGCAGGGCATTGTTAACTTAATCAGATGCCTAGGAAAAAGATGTGCCAGACCAAGGGGTTGATCTATAAACAAGCAGGGAGTCCAGAGACCCATGGGGAGCGAAGGGTGGATCCCTCCCCCCTCCCCCTGTCTTTTCTTAAGGCTCCATCCTGAATCAGATTATTAGTATTATTATTTTTTTAAAAAAATCATCCCTCTTACCCCTTCCTTCCCAGACAAAAAGAAAAAGAAAAAAAGATGTTGCTATTCAGTCTACATTTCATTCCGAAATTTTATCACGGTCTGAATTTGAGCTCCAGCATAACACATACAGATGGAAGGAGAACTTTGCTTGAAACACTCAACATTTTTGCTTTTATGTCATACACTATTTTTTTTTTAAAAATCTGAGGTTCTGTTTTAAAAGAAGATTTTAAAACAAACAAATGAGGCTACATTCCCGGGATATTCATTTTAGCTGAAAATATCCTCTTTAAAACTCTTAATCCCTGTTGTTGTTGTTTTAAATGTGTGCATGCAACTTCCCTGGCAATGCAATTAATAAACCAAGCAATTATCAGAATACCAAATATAACAAAATGCAGAAATCTGATTTAGTAGCAATTTTGTTTTGATGCTGACAGAGCCAAGATTTTTTTTTTTTAAAAAAGAGAAATCATATGCCCCATCAGTTCAAATGATATCACCATTAAAATATTCAGATTTATTGGGGGAAGAAAGATACTGTTGTTTATTATTATTTTCTTTTTACAAATATATTTCCTATTATCTCTGAGAAGAAGGAAGGGAGGGAGGGAGGAAGGAAGGAAAGAAGGGATGGAGGGAAGAATAAAAGGATTGCATTTTATAAACCGAAGGCGCCTAGAATTAATTCTGTCTTCAAGAGAAGTTTCAGTCACCTGTTATTCATGTTCCTTATTAATGTTAATGGGGATATATGGCAAAATTGACTTCATCTTTAAATCTAATATCATAAAAAATAAAAGAGTAATGCTATTTAATCACCCACAGCTTAATAGTGCCTCTGTTGTTTACTGCCTTTTCACTAATTGCTCTGTACTAATGTGTTTTTGTGTGATTTCCAGTAGTGCTAAAAGAACAGAGATCCATAACCAATTAAATATAGTATTTTATGTTAAAAATATATCTGTTGCCGGCCACAAATGAACTGAAGAGAGTGCCAGTGTTGTTGTTGTTGTTTTGGTGTATTTTGTAGGAGCAAGGATAAGGTTGGTGTGAACATAATCTCTCCGTTTACATGACAGCATGATGATATTTACAAACAAGGGGGCAAACTCAAGGAAGCTGAAGCATTTTCACATTCTTCTCTTTTTAATTAGCATTTGCATCTCTCTTTTCTACAATAGTTTTAGTCATCCAGCAATATCTGGAAGGAAGGAATGCAGCTCTGCCTTAGGGACTACGGTTTTAAGTCTTTGGGTTGACATTGAAGGAAATGGTTAGAGTCTTAATTCTGACTGTATTTTTGTTTCAGGGTGAGCCACAAAGAAGCTTTTTCCAAAAGGCAACTGGCCTTTCTTTCTTTCTTTCTTTCTTTCTTTCTTTCTTTCTTTCTTTCTTTCTTTCTTTCTTTCTTTCTTTCTT
>JANHFL010003726.1:260674-284422 GCA_032468155.1 Oxyrhabdium leporinum | reverse complement strand
CTTTCTTTCTTTCTTTCTTTCTTTCTTTCTTTCTTTCTTTCTTTCCTTCCTTCCTTCCTTCCTTCCTTCCTTCCTTCTTTCCTTCCTAAATGTTTCACTTCTCATCCATGAAACTTTCTGGATGAGAAGCGAAACATCTCTAGCCAGACAGATGATTGGGTGACATGGTTGCAGGGAAATCTGGTAGGAATGAAGAAAGATCAAGGTTTATGTATTATGCATCAATAAAAATTGCAATGAACACTCTCTAGGATCCTAAGTTAAAAGGACACTGATTAGCTGCTCATGCGTGCCTCCAGTTCCTTGCATCTGACACTGTTGCAATTGAATTCTTCCTTTATTTCATCGTTTGAGGGTGTCTGATAGCTGTAACTTTTTTATGCCTCATTTTGTAATTTGTTGTGTTGTTATTATTTGCAGTAGTCAAACATTTTCATACGGATCAGGCAGAATATGATTTTGAAACAATAATTGCTAGAATATTAAAAAAAACAACCATATACACATCTAAAACACAATTTTTATTTAAACATCTAAAGCGAGCAGAGGATTCCTTGACAATATTCCTTGCTCCATGGGGAAATCGAAAGCCACCTTGTGCAAAGTTGTGTGTGATTTTATGCAAGACAACTTATCTTATGAATCTGTATCAAGTAAAGAGCAAACAGCTAAAAACAAGATTGAATTGTTTCCCGCTAGACAAATCTGAAAGAACTGGGAACCGGAGGCCCATTGAACAAGACACATTCCTTAACATCTTGAGAGAGAGAAAATGAGATCAATTAGGACTGTAGTAATTCAGTGATAGACAGTTGTCAGTGCATAATAAACAACTTTAGAGGTGGGTGACCATAGGATGTTTGGTTTGTTAAGCAACCTGAAGGTATTTTACAATAATGGAACTTCAGTTTTGTACTTCTGGTGTAAGGCCAGTAGTTGCTGCATCACAATTCTCCCAGTGCTTTTTTTTTTTTAACTCAAACGTGCCTGACATTAAGATGATGTAAAACAGAGGTTTGGTTTCTTGTGAAGATATATAGCAATTAAAGTGGATGTGGTACAAGATCAGAGAGAAGGATGAAGAAACATTTTTCACAGTTATGTTAAATTGCCCACAAAGACAGGGTCATCATTGCCAACTAGAACAGTCAAAAGAGGTGTACCTTTGTGTGGAAGATGATAATAAATAACAGGAGAGGAGTGATGTTGGAAAAGAGCAGGCAGACCCTGGGGGTGGAGTCAAGTGAGTAATAAACCTGGAGTCCTTATGTCCCCATAAGTGGTCTATGTCCAAGCCTTCTTGAATTCCATTGACTGTTTATGTAGCATCAGTTTAGTGATGACTAGATTTTTGTGAACGGGAATGATAAATAAATCATCTTAACTGGAACATAATGTGTGGCCCCACTTATTCACACCACATGCATCTCCTTCCTTGCTTCTGATAGGTTTAGACCAATGCAGTTGGGAATTACTATGTTTCTTAAAATCAAATTCAGCGTCAAGGGATCTGGTCAAATTAAAATAATACCTTTTATGACATAATATCATAAGCTTTAATCCATTTTGAGTTATAATATCTTCTTAATCAGCAAGGGATAGATTCGTTTTTGATAAATCCCCACTTACATTTGGGAAGGTGTGATCTTGAATACCACCGGTGAGTGATACCTCCAGAGACAAAGTGGAGGTGTCTTTCTATCTTTCCTTCTTTTGTCTCCTCTCTCCCTTTATCCCACCTGGCGGGCTACTGGGAGATGGACAAGTCCTTTATGGATAATTTTGAATTAGCAGGATCCCATATGGGTTGGTCCCTGGGAGCAGAGGTTTAGTCTTCTGAACGTTCGGACTTGTGCTGCAGCCCATCCTCAGGAAACTTCTCTCTCACCATTCCAAAAGCTCAGAAGACTATAAACCTCTGCTCCCAGTGACCAACCCAGATTGGATCCTGCAACATTATCCTGGGACATGTTTATTTGCCATCTCCATTCATGATTTTGAACTGGTTTGAGATGCACCTGAAATTAAAGAGGGGCTGCTAGTTCCCTACTTCCACTTTATAAATTACACAAAGAACAAGGTAGATCCAGTTCCCACAGAACTGTTCCTTTCCTAACACCTATTGGTAAAGAAAGTTAATGCTTAGGATGGATGTAGAAGCCACCATTACAAGACCAACCACTGATTCTGATTTAAAGCATCTTTCGGCTGTAAATTCGTGAGTCCCATTTCTTGCTTTATTTGATTGTCAACAAGAGCCTTTCTTTTTTAATGGATCACGTGCAAAACGTTTGAAAGGCACATCTGTTAACTCCACCATTTTATATGTGCAATGGACCACCATGCTTTATTTGTATGTTCATTGATTGAGCATGGCAAAAACAATGTCATGGGTTATGGTATTTGTAAGAGTAAGATCAGCAAGCCAACTTTGAGAAGCCATATCAATAGTAGATAACATTCTATTTGCTGAAGATGCCATGGTCCATCCAGGCTAAAGTTTTGGAAATTAGACCTAAAGTAGATTAGATGAACTATGACCAATGAACGGACTCAGTGTAAGGCAGCTTTGTATATTTATAATATATCAGGGACTGTAGCTCAGAGGTGGATTACATGATGTACAGCAAATGATCTCAGGTTCAATCTCTACCATTCCATGTTTAAGTTTCAGATAGATGGTACTCAGAAAAGTCCCTGTCTGAAATCTTGGAAAATTGCTGTATGACAGAACTTCCTCTAATCAAACAGGACTACAATCACTTAAGCAAACTTAGAAGAAAATCCAATATTTGAAAAAAAATGTATGTATTAAAGAAAGGATGCTATATCCAAAAGAATTTCAACCACTACAGTGATTCAAAATGGCAGAGTTCCTTATAAAAACAGTCTAAACCTTCTTACATTCTTATTTCCTTCCCGCCTTGTATGGCAGACTACTGGTCTCCTCTTTTCAGCAGGCTAGCCTGCTTCCATCTATCCTTCACTTCTAGACTTCCCAGATTTGTTCTTGTCATACAGTGTGTCACATACAGTGTGAGAACTAACACACTGTAGGTTGAGTCACACAAATTATTGGATCCATTTGGCACTTCCATTAAGTTTCCTCTCTTGCAATTTGGCCAATTGTTTTCGTAATTGGGAGAAACTGATAGAAGAGAATATGTGTAGTTCAGGGTTGAACTGTGGGGGTCCTTGGTACTCTCTGAGCTTGGTTGATTGTTGTTTTTTTTGTAGATGTTTCATTACCAAACTAGTTAACATCATCAGTGCACTGATAATTATAAGTAATTGCACTGCAGAATAGGCTTTGCAAACCGTACTTCATTACTAGCACTGATGTTGTTACCCAGTTTGGTAATGAAATGTGTGTAAGAAAATAACCAAGCTCAGAGAACACCAAGGACTGTATGATTCTGAGATACAATGCTATGGGCATACACATATGAGTAACATGGTGGCCTAGCGATGAAGATGTCCACCTCCCATTAGGAAGGTTGAGAGTTCAATCCTAGGTAGTGGCAGATTTTCTCTCTTCTAGGGCACAAAGAAAAAAAAATCTGCTGTGAACTCAGCATGGCATCAGGAAGGGCATCTAGCCAGTAAATGCTCAGCTCCATCTAGTCACCCTGACTCTACTGAATTAAGGGATTACACGGTCGTAAAAAGGGAATTTTTAATGCTATGGCCATATGCATGTATAAATCAGTAGGTGGGTTCCAGGTAGGAAACTGGCTTATCCTGTTCATGAGAATAAATATTGGTTTCCTTTCTAGATGAGTAGCGTGAACTTGACTCCCAGAAATCTGAACTGTAATCTCATGGCATTTTTGAACCCTTAACCGCTTCTGTTCTCAAAGTCCAGAGCAAGCTTCTGATGACAATAGGAAAAAATCTGCTGAACTCAGTAGAGTTTCCACGTACGTGAGCAATAGAATATACTTATGTTCTTTGGAGGTTGTTATAAGGATTAATTAATTAATGTTTGTACAGCACTCTGGATGTATAAAGTGCAGTAGAAGTGCTTAGCAATATTATTATTAAGTCCCTGTGCATCACTTATTTACTCTTCATATCTGAACAGAGTGTGGCTTTTGATTTTGTGAACTAATAGATCTAAGAAATAGAGAGAGGTATTGCTATGGCTATGGATCCAGGCAAATGTTGAATGGCTCTTATAACCAGGAACAATAATAATCAGGTTGGCAAAAAAAAAAAAGTGCCTCCTTGGAAGTTTTTCTTTTTCTTTTGCAAGTCTGCAGTTTACAGTTCTACTGAGAAGAATGTTTCTCACTTAGACCAGGAAGTCTTTGCATGGCCAAGTAGTGAGTGTCACTACAGTCACAGTTGTGAGAATACAAGGCACTACTAAGGGGGATTGGTGATAGGAGGTTTCCCTTTCGTCTGTGGATGGCGTGCATATGGTCTCTGTTGTCTATAAATATACCTTCCAAGGAGGCACTATTTTTATTTTTATTTTTTTGCCAACCAGTACTTTGTTCTTCACCTGATTATTATTGTTCCTAGTTATAAGAGCCATTCCACACAATTCACTGGGCAGTAAGGTGCCCAATACTGCCTACAAAATTGAGAAAAGAGACCTTCAGGACTCAGAGAGATAGCTTTCTTTACCATAACGAGGCAAAGGTGTCATTCCAGATTATCATTCCAGATTATCAATATTTCAAAGGGTGATATTTTATCTTTTGCCTTTTTGTACAATCTTTTCTTCTTCCTTGACATGCCTCTGAGTTTCATCTTAAAGATGTATTCATTGTAAACAAATGCTTAGAGCCTCTTTCCGTTAAAAAGCCATTCATGGTCCGTGTTCGGTTTTGGCATCTATCTAGATGCTTCCCCCCCGCTCGCTGCCCCACATTCCTTCATCTCCTCCTTGCTTTCATGCGCCAGCCTACTGTTGTGAAAATACTCTGGCTGTGGCAATTAGGATTAAGCTGCCCATTCGGAAATGGCCAACTTCTCCATCACTGCAGGTTCTGTCCGTTTCCAAATGTTTTTATTTTTTACTTTTCCCTAGACTTCTGAGGCATGTACGGATTGATCGCCCACAGCAGTAAAGAGAAGGAGCAGGTCAGGCCATTGTAGCTCACCTGAACGCTAGCTGAGCCCGTGAAAGGATGCTCTTTACAGTTTTTCTGATTCCCACCAACTCTAAGCATGTGCTTGGAAAGCAGCTGGGGTCTAGCCCTAGGTAACACGTAGGAGTGTTGTGGCTGCCAAATGGTGCCCAGACACAGTGCGAATGTAAGCAATTAGCAGAGGCTACCCTCCTGTAGTTTGATTCACTCGGTGTGTGCCCTGCACATTTTTTGCAGCTGTGACTCAAAACTGGGAGTCTCCTTGTGGCCCATAGACAGCTGCTTCACTGGGAAGCCAAGAGGAAGCTCTTTTACTACAGAGCCAGATGCAGCTGGGCTAAGCTTTTCTCAGCTGGATTTTTTCTTCTTCTTTTTTTTTTGGTGTGCATATCTTGCTCCAGCTTTTTATTTTGCAAAAAAAAAACAACAACCAGAAGGAACAAAGAACAATGCATCTGAAGCCCAACTGCACTTTCTGCTAATACCTCAGCACAGCCAGAGCTTCAGACACAAAGACCTCTTTAACTCGTGTCCCTGTACGTCGATGACATTAGCAACTGATGCAGCCTCTGCTTCTAATATTCTTCAGCAAATTCCAAGATATTCAAAGAGACCCAATCGAATATACATTATAGATTTTTCTCCTTTGAACTGTATTTGACATTTCAGAAAGCCATTAGGCTGAATTGAAGTTCCAAGGCTGCCAAACAAATATTTGCAAATAGGAATTGAAATATAAATATCAGATTCGCAGGTGAAGATTTGATTCTGTCTTTGGCATTTGAGTCTCTGTATTTAAGGTCGAACCGGGGGCTTGCTGTCTACTTGTGAGTAAACCACAGTGCAGTGAGAGTTCAAACCTCTAGTAAATATGCAGAAGGTTGCAGCCTACTCTGTCTTCAAACAACAAATAATAGTACACTTTCAATCAAGAGCTAGGTAGTCCTTGACTTAACAACCATTTGTTTAGTGACTAAGATAAAATACATCACCAAGGAGAACAGATGAGTTTAAAAGGGCCAGATGCAACCAAAATGTAGGAACACATCCAGAAGATTGGTGGTCATCTAATCAATGGAATAGACAATTGGAAAATATTTTTTCCCCTCGGTACAGAGGACAACACAGCTCTGCTGTTTTCTTTTATCTCCTTTTGCTCGAAATCCACCTCCTGCACAATTTCAGATTCTGATTTAAATTCAGATTACCCCAAATCAGTTTCCTTAACTTAACAAATGTTTACTTTCATGCAGAATCTTGTTAGTCTACTTGCATATACCAGATTATGTTGGGTTTTCGAGGAGGGAGTGGCATTTCTTACCTCTTATTTCTTTCTTCCTTTTTCTAATGGGTTCAGGAATTCCATGGAGAGTCTGTCCTCTGGAGATAGTTATTTGTCATAACTAATGGCTTTCAGCTTGTTTTACAATAGGGATCTCCCATGGCACGACAGAAAGAGTCTGCCTCTAGGGGATATTACTTAGTGTTGATCCTCCATATATATATAACAGCCTCTCCCTAAGCGGTTTACAGAGTCAGCCTATTACCCCCAACAATCTGGGTCCTCATTTTGTTGATCTCAGAAAGATGGAAGGCTGAGTCAACCTTGGGCCCTGTCAGGATCGAACTCCAAACTGTAGACAGACTTTGCCTGCAAATACTGCACTTTAACCACTGCACCACCATGTAGGAAATTCCACCAGTAAGGAGGAATTTCCTGACTCTGATGATTATTAAACAGGGGGACAGTTAGTTTTCTGAAGAAATAGATGCTACATCTCTGGAGGTTTTCCAAAAAATTGGACAGCCGTTTGTTGAGAATGGTACATAATATGTGTTCAAACACTAGAGATAGACCACATCCAGAAACAGATACCACAAAGATTCCAAGAATATTACTTTGTTGTTTCTAGATATAATAACAGAATCATGAAAATACGACACAGTTTAGCTTTGTTCCCTTTTACACCAACCAGAATCAAGATGGTATTATTTTGAGCTTCTTTCTTGTGTTTTATTCTTCCTCAGAACTGAGGTTTTTTTAACTGTTCCTCTACTTCAGGGGTGTCAAACTCAAGGCCTGCAGGTGGGATTCAGCCCACACGGTGCTTAGATCTGGCCCATGGGCCTGCCCGGGAAACAGTGAAGGACTGGCCTGTGGTGCCTCTGCCAGCAAAAACAGAGCTCGGGAAGGCTGCACGCAGCCTCCCCGGTTTCCATTTTCAGCTACGACAGCCTCCTAAAGCCCTCTGCCAGTGAAAATGGAGCTCAGGAGGGCTGCAAGTCTCGATGAATAATGTCAAGCTGGCCATGCCCCCCCCATTGTGAAACACAAACCTGATGTGGCCCTCAATGAAATCAAGTTTACAAGTCCACTTGTTCCCCCACACCTTCTTCAAAGTTATATTCAGATTCCTCTGTAAAATGCTGTTGAGCTTCATGCATATGATCCATGGGGAGCCATGGGTTTAAGTAGACTCATCCACAAGTGTAAAGTATCTCAGTCTTTTGGATGTCCAACTTCAGATGTCTTTAGATACCCGTAACTGCACATCAAGACTCTATTTACTGCCCTCCTTTTGTAAGGTTGTAAACTGAAAATATATTAATATAGTTTTTATACTAGAAAAGATAGGGGCATTATGAGGATAAATTTGTTAGTACTTGGAGTTCAATAGACAGAAGTGCAAATCATTGTTATTATCTCTCTCTTTATACATTTTTAAATAGAACATGATAATCATCTTTATGAATGCTACATTATTTATAAGGGTCATTGATGTTTGAGACATTTTTGAGCCAACACCCTCGTTGGTAAATAGACTTTTAGTATCAAATATAAGAAACCCAAACACTTCTCTTTTCAAAAGGCAGTGGGGGATGCCATTTATTCCAAAATGTAATGAGTCACTGTGCAAGAAAGGGTGTATAGTCATAAAATTGCATCCCAGCTTGATCTTACAGTCTGGATTGGCAAGGTAAGCAGGCATTTAACAGTTCCAGATCAATCCTGCACAAAATGTAAAAAAAAAACCAAAGCAGTAAATATTGAGAAAAAAAAATGCAGGCATGCCAGTAAGAACTTGAATTGGTGTGATCCTTCCAAAGTTACCAGCAGCCAGTCTGTGGAATTGTGTAAGTGCTTTTGTTTTGGATTAGGAACCTACATTTAGAGATCGAATGCCTTGGATGCGAATGTGTACCCATTCAGCATTTAACAAATGGAACCTGAACATAAGAATGTCTGCAGCATTAGATAACCATTATGCCTCCAGACCTTGAATTAGACTCTGGTGTCCTAGGCTGCATTAACAGAGGGATAGAATCAATTTTAGGACTGGAAAGGAAATCACAACATCACCAAAGAAGACCATCATCAAGTCAAGAATTGAACTAAAGTGCACGTAAAGTTACACATAATTATTACATGTGAAGTATTAGTACTGCTTTATAATGCCTTGGTAAGACCACACTTGGAATACTGCATCCAGTTTTGGTCACCACAATGTAAAAAAAGGTGTCGAGACTCTAGAAAGAGTGCAGAGAAGAGCAACAAAGATGATTAGGGGACTAGAAGGTAGAACATACGAAGAACAGTTGCAGGAATTGGGTATGTCTAGTCTAGTGAAAAGAAGGACCAGGGGTGACATGACAGCAGTGTTCCAATATTTGAGAGGCTGTCACAAAGAAGAGGGTAGGCAACCTATTCTCCAAAACACCAGAAGACAGGACAGGAAGCAGTGGATGGAAACTAATCAAGGAAAGAAGCAACCTGGAATTAAGGATAAATGTCCTGATAATGAGAACAATTAATCAGTGGAACAGCATACCTTCAGAAGTTGTGGGTGCATTATCACTGGACATTTTAAAGAAGAGATTGGATTTGTCTGAAATGTTATAGGGTCTTCTGCTTATGCAGGGGGTTGGGACTGCAAGACCTCCAATGTCCCTTCCAACTCTGTTATTCTGTTCTATTCTGTCTCAAGACCTAAGAGCAAATTGTGAAAGAATATATTCTTTCTGTCTTGTTTTGCATTCCATTCATTCTTTGAAAGTCTGCCACTGAAACATTAGCTAATGCCTATCCATTTTTCTAGAGGCAACGTCAAGGGTATGCTTTGTTCACAGACCATATTTACAGATCTCATTGCCTTTCCTGGAGATGAGTATTTATTTATGGATGTTGCTCCTAGGACACCAGTATCAGAAATGGAGCACCTAAAAACTATCTGGGAATTTGAAAAACAAACACTATTTTGTACATTTTCATTTGATTGATGGAAGTCCAGCAGCTTTAGCTTCCTGCTTGAATCTGGTATCAATACTACACCATTCTTATATTTCAGTTCAGAGTCCCGGTAAACTTTTCGTAGCTCAGCAACTTTGCTTAGCTCCTGTGAAGTTAGCTAACATCCTGGCACGTTTCTGCTTAATGACTGGGGTGAGGATCAAGCTGTTTATCAGTTGCAGGAGTGTTCACAGTTGAACTTCAAATTAGCTATTTTCTTTCACACATGTTCAACATGGCAGCTTTTAGCGTTTTTCCCTCCCCTTTTCAGAAGCTCCCTTTATGTCCACCGGTTGCTTTCCGAGATAAAAGTAGGATTTAAAAAAAAAAAAAAAGAAGAACAGGAGAAACTGAAAGTGAACAAACAATGCTATCACAGCACTTTAAAATAATCAAATATGTTTTCCCCCCTCCTCCTTTCTCTGTTTGCATTCTAAGGAGTATAGAAGGCAGTTTGGGAAGATGAAAGAGGGGGAAAAAAACCCACCTATATTGATGTTTTCCCATCAACAGGTAGAGATGATGTTAAAGGTGGAAGAGAAGGAACAAACACCCTTAGAAACATTGTGCTGCTATTTTTGTCTCTCAGTTCTTTATGACAACTTATTTGTACTTAAAGGAATCTTTCCAAAGAGCGAAGAAGCATCATTAAATAAAGACTGTGAAATGTGCAATATGGCTTATTTATTTAAATGTTAATTGGTCCAACGAACACTTCTAATTAGCTCTATATTTGCTTAGCAAAAAGTTTTACAAATTCCAATTGTGAAAAAAGCAGCTATTTTGAGCTGGTAAGCATGTTGCAGCATCAGCTATGATTTTTCTATAGTTCTCAGCCCTTGAAGGCACAATTTAATTTTTCATGTATGCATACTAGCAACGGTAAACACTTGCGAGTGTAAAGAACCTTCTTTAATTAGCTGCACAACAATTAAAGGATTCACAAACTAAATTGAACCCTGTCTCTGTGCTTACTAGCTGAATTCTACCACCTGTCACAACAGCACTTTGTTCAATCTGTTATGCAAAATCATTATAGCAATATAGCTGAGGAAAAAAAAAAGAGAGAAAACAGCAATTATTTCTTACTTTTCTCTTGAATGGGTTATTTTGGGTTAGATTCATGTCAGGTTCATTGAAGCTAACCTTTTTAAATCTGTAACAGCGTAATTCTTTTATGGCAGGCTTAGATAAAACTATTTCATTTTACCCTTTCAAGAGAAGGGAAGGCCCCCATTTGATATAAGGTACTTTTCTCTGATCATTTGGGAAAAAAAAGTATGTGTGTGTATCTGGGCTTGGGCGAATAATCCAAATCCTTTAATTTTTGCAGCAGATTGTTATTTTGTTTTCCTTTGTCAGACCAGGAAACCCAAAAATCTAATAATACAACCGCTTCCTTTATTATTAAACTCATTAAATGATGCTGCAAAACAGCACTTGCAGGAGTTTGGATTTTTGTTTTTCTGATTTCCTGCAACGTCTCTCTCTTTTCCTCTTTTCCTCTTTCCCTCTTTCTCTCTTTTTCTCTCTCTTTCTCTTTCTTTCTCTCAATCCGCTTAAGGATAACATGCGAAGCCCACTGGTGTCATAAGAATAGCTTCTGTGACCGCAGTTAAAGAATTTGTTCTTGAGTGAGGAACACACAATGCAGGCGTTTCATAATCAGGGGGGTGGGGGGGTTTATAAATGAATAGGTCTGATTATTCCATGCTGTCATTTTAAGTTGCCCAATATTTTTAGATACTTGTCCCTTTGCATCATTTTGCGAAAATGTGTGGGGTACAACGAGGCCCTTTGAAAGCCTGACATATTCTTCTGAAAAAAAAAAGAATAAAAGCCAAAGGGTTGAAATTGTGGAAGAATGTATGTTTTATGCTCTCCCTAGCTGAAAGCTGGAAGGGAAGCTGCCACCAATAGCACTGACTTGTAAAATTCTTAGATAATTTGGCACTGCAGAGCAAGAGACAGAGACATGCCAAATGTTTCTTGAATGCACTTTT
Organism: Oxyrhabdium leporinum; assembly: GCA_032468155.1. Lineage (NCBI taxonomy): Eukaryota > Metazoa > Chordata > Lepidosauria > Squamata > Cyclocoridae > Oxyrhabdium > Oxyrhabdium leporinum. Next base: position 273,032 of record JANHFL010003726.1, on the reverse strand, counting down.
CCAGTCCTCCGTCAAAATATCTTGAGTTCTATAGCAACTATGGATGGCTTCCATAGAACAGATTCATTTAAAGATAGCTTAAGATAATACAGCTCGGTGCACTTCCATATGTGTTTAACAGTCTTGGAGGCAATGAAACTGTTTTCAAGATGACTGCACAAAACAAACTGAGGAATGATTCGTAGATAATGGGGCTGGCTTTTGTGCTTGCCCCTTTGCTCATTCCTTTGCACCTAACCCTGGATGAAAAGTGCCACAGTATTTGAATAATAAACTCTTGTTATCTCAGCAACACAATCAGCATCCTGTTCCTTCCCATTTACTAGCATATCTATTTTTCTTGGCGTCATTCTATGGGAAAAATGGGGGGTTTTGTACTGCTCTATATGTTAGGAATGCAGAAAGCCAGTGCTGGCTGGTACTGGAAATCTTAGTCCAACCACATCTAGAGGGATCAGATATGGCTTTGATAGTGAATTGTCCAATGGTATAAGTAATCCTACCTGTAGCAATGTTACCAAAGGCAATTGAAGTTCCTGCAGAATCTGGGAGCTATTTTCTGCTTTGACCTACAGAGTCCATTGAACTTCTGAATATGAATTGATGGAAGAGAATATTTGTAGCTCAGGTTGAAATGTTGGGCTCCTTGGTGCTCTCTGCTTGTGGATGTTTTCTTGCAGATGTTTCATTACTAAATCAGTAACATCATCAGCACTAGAAGGGAGTATGGTTTGTGGAGGGGGAGGGGGATCCTTTGGTACTTTCTGAGCTTGGTTGGGTTTTTTTGAAGACATCTCATTACCAAGCTAGATAACATCAACAGTGCTAGAAAGGAGTGGGATTTGTTCTCTTTTTGTATATGAATGGCTTGTCCTGTCAGTGTTGGTATGAGTGTGATATGAATCCTTCAGTTACTCAAATATGAGGATCATTTTTGAGTAACCAAAAATATTCATATCACATCCTTGAACCAACTTAAGCCTTTTTCACTCATCCTCAAGTTAATTAGGTAATTTCTGTTTTTAGGTAAGAAAGAAAAAAAAGTGGGAATCAAGGATGTTGTCTTAAGGCCAATTCAGAACAGCTGTCCACTAGTTCAAGTTCTATTTATGTTTGTTGAGAAAGTCTCTTTGGCATTCTTCTCCTATCCCCCTTGCAGATTGGCTGGTTTGGTCCTGGGGCTTTGGCATACAAAGTATGGACTGTGCATGCAAATAATATATATGAAATATATTTTAAACATTTCCTGACTTAGTCATAAACAGACAAACAGTAGAAGTAAAACAGCTTATAAGCACTTGTAAGATTGTTCCTCTGGGTCCTGATCTCATCTGCTCTAGCTTCTTCTCACTACAGCGTACCTCTGCATGTTGAACTGGCCTTTGATAGGAACCCTTGTTCTGTCTCTCTTTGAACGTGCCATCAGCCAGTGGAGACCAAGCCATCTCTCATAACTTTTCTCACAAACAGAGACTTTTCTGCCTTTGTGTCTCTGTTGCTGACAATCAGTGTCTTCACAGCAGTGAAAAATCTTCATAAACATTATTACCCTGGAACAAATAGTGTCAAAATCTCCAGTCCAATTTCCCAAAATTCTTCTTCTCTTGTGAAAGAACGCCTGATTTCTACTCTACTCTCAGGGTGCTTCAAGATTTATTCTTGATGGTAGTTGTGCTTGGTGTGAAACTAGTATTAGCTCATTTTATCATTGTTAGGTTAGCACATGGATATTTGTGCTTCCCACTTTGACAAAAAGTTGTTCAATCTTTTGCTATCCTTTCCCCCCCCCTTCTTTTTGTGGTCTCCCTGATTGCCAATCCGGTCATCTTTTGAAAGAGATGATTATACAATGAAAGACTGGATGCTTGTCTGCATACCATTGGAAATCACAATGATAAAGCCCTTCCCCAACTCCCCAATTTCATTGAACTATTTCCTTGGGGAGGGGGAGGAAGTTATTTTCCATTAAACTGAATGAGAATGGTAACAACAAAAATATAAATTAGATTTTAAGCCTCCTAACAGTTCATGTCTTGCTTTAGAACAGTTTTCAGAATGACAAATAAACACCAGTTGTCCTTTCCCCTTGTTCTTTTTTTTAAACCATGTTAAAAAACTTCAGACAAATGGGCAAGAATTTTTGTCTTCATTTTGATGGAGCTGCAGATCGGGTCTTTTGATTTACTGTCTTCATCACTGTTTCTGTGATGCCTGTTCTAAAAAGCAATTTGGGCACAGACTCATAGTTTTAGAAACAGGGTGTACTTTCACAATATAGGAAGAAAAGTTCATACTTGGAGAGAGTAAATGTTGTGTTAGCAAGGCTACATCACTTTATTGCCATATGAAAGCTTAGAAGGATAAGATCTTAGAACTTAAGTTTCGTTTTCCTGAATATTCTTAACTGATAACTACCCCAGTGGTGTCAAGAGTGGTAGTTTAACAGCATTGGAGAAAGTTTGCTTGGGCTGTCACTATATCGAAACAGGAGAGATTGGTATATGAAATTATTATAATTATACAGTTGTTGGTTGCACAGTTATCCAGATATTTGGACCAGATTTGGCATTTTTGTCTACCTGTGAAATCTTTCCCAAGGACCTATGTAGACAGATGTTTAATAGAACCTGTCACATAACAGCCCAGATTTAACAATTATCAATAAGAAAGACAAAAAAGGATGAATAAAGGAAGTACCTTTAAAGGTAGTACCTGGAGACAGCCGAATAGAAGAGAAATACCTGCACATAGAATGACTGTGACAAAGGAAAGCAAAGACAGTACAATGGTGATAGATGCCTTGGGTGCAACCCCAAAACATCTGGAGCACCATTTCACCACCATTGGCATTGACAGAATCCCTCAGTCAATTGCAAAAGGCAGCTGTACAGTTTTCATCTTACAAGGGTATCTTGAATACCATCCAATAAGAACATCTCCCTATCCCAAGTCCTTCATGTTGTGGATACAATTATTATTTTATTTGCAAACCTATACTACAGACTTGTCAGTGAGCTTTCTCCGTTTGGTGAAATTTGCAGGAAGGAAATAGATGCCTTAGGGTTTTTTTTTCCTTAGAAGATAGATGGATGGATGGACACATACTCCATAGCTGTTTGTGCCTACATTCTTTCTTCTAACCCATCTACATCCTGACAATGACATTATCTCTTATTACATCCCTTTTCCATTCCTGCTTTTGAAAGCTTCTGTTTCCTCAGTGGGGTTTCTGTTTGAACCTCGGAAATCTGAACCAATTCATTTCTGAAAAGGATATTTATACACAACTACAGAGCATCTTCAAGGAAGGCACAAATGAAGAATGATTTTGGAGGTAAGGAAAGCTGCTTGTCCTTTGATCTCGTGCTGAAACTGAAGGCCTCCCGAGAATCCTTTCTTCCTAATGAAAAGAGAGACATGTCCCTCCCACCTTTAGGGTCAAAACAGATGTGCCATTCTGCATTTGCCAGCTTATCTCCTTGCCAATAAAACAGTTGTGAAGTGGGAGATCCATGAGCAGACCTCCTGGCTTAAATTGATAAAAAATAAAGCCATGGCAGAGGATTGCAACTTGGATTGATGGTGATGGCCCTGGGAAGAGAAGCTTTAATCTTTGTGTCCATGCTTATCTCACTTGTTTGCTCTTAGTCCTATTATATGGAAAAGATCATCACAATACCCTTCCTTGTCCTTTTCTTGGAACACATGGATGCACAGTCTTTAAGTCAAATGCTGCATGTAGAACTTAAGGAATGCGTAAAAAGATACACAAGAATGGAACAATGGAGCAGAAAGATCTGGTCAAAGCAGAATTGTCACGTTACAATTAAATCTTACTTCAACCTTTGCAATGGGCTAAACATGTCCTCTGCTGCCAAAGGTAACAAATTGGTTTAAGGCAGGGCTGTCAAACTCGCGGCCCATGGGCTGGATGCATGTCACACTGGCCACAGCCACGCCCGGTTTAGCAAAGGGGAAAAAAGTCCTGATAAGTCACTTGACGCCGCCGTGACGATGTGAGTTTGACACCCCTGGTTTAAGAGGTTCAGGATAAGCTGCTCCAGTATAACAAGAACTGAATGGTAGGAGGGCTCAGGAGGAATAACAAGGGTGTAAACTAATGGTGGGAATCTTACCTAAATCCCACCACTGACATCTGCCTTCTGCTCATCTCTCTTTTTTAAAAAAAAGCACTACGGTAACTGGAACATTACATCAGAAGTACCCTGGACAGATGCTAAGCCTGGGGGTGTTAGTTTGGTATAGTAGTTATGCATCAGGCTAGAAACTCGGAGACTGTGAGTTCTAGTCCTGCCTTAGGCACAAAGCGAGCTAGGTGACCTTGGGCTAATCATTCTCTCTCAGCTGTAGGAAGAAGGAAAGACCTAAAAATCTGCCTAGAAAACTGTAGGGGCTCATTCAGGCAGTTGGCAGGAGTCAACACGCCCATCTGAAATTGTTAACATCCTAGAACCACTGTTGAACATTCAGTTCTCTTTTGAAATATGCAGTATTCTTCAGAAAACTAAGACGTTCTTTTTTATCTAATGATGAGTGTACCGTAAATATATTTCTTACGTTTAATACATTTCATTAAGATTTAGCCCTCATCATTATCACATACCTACAAAGATCCCAAATTAAATATGTCACCTTGGTTTTAGCTTTGGTTTCCCCCCAGCATGTTGTAGAGTATCACCTTCAGATTTGTTTATAAAAATATTGCTTTGTCCTTTGAAATGCAGCTATTTATTCCACTGACACCTACTACCGAGAGAGATAATCCACAACAGGCATTGTTGCTGTCAAACTTGGCCAACAAGCAGCTTGTGACTCAACCCAACAGATGTTTCAACAGTTGAGGTCAAAGGGAATTTATGGACTTTGCAAGTTCCGCTCTTTTTGTTATGGGATGAGTGCCAAAATTCTCAACACCAGGTACAAGCATTTGACCTAAGCAGTAGTAGGAGCAAGGGAACTAAGACCCTGAGGAGATGAAAGAGCCAAAATGTTATTTTGTTGAACTGGCAAACTGGCAACAATCCAACTCACCTGATCTGACTGTATGCTTGCAGTTTAGGAATGTTTGTATACCTATTTGATGGTTTATATTGGAGCTGATGTTCCTGAGAGGTAACACTGCAAACAAAAATCTCATAGGTTTCCGTATCCAACCAGCTTCTGATCTTTGTTGAATTTGTAAATTTTACATTATACCTAACAGTAGAAGATAAAGCTTGTAGATCAGGGTTGAACGGTGGGGTCCTTGGTTCTCTCTGAGTTTGGTGGTTTTCTTGCAGATGTTTCTTTACCCAACTGGGGAACATCTTCAGTGTTAGAATGTCTTCAATGTCTTAAGAAAGATTAGCAAGGTGGAATCATCCTAATCTTTGGAGGGGTTCTGTCCGTAGGACAGGTGCCACCACAGAGAAGGCACGGCTCCAGGACTCAGCAATATGACATTGTTTAATGAATGGGATTAACTATACGAGAGACATATCATTCCACAAAATCAAATATTTTCAGTTAAAGCAAATGGTTTTCCTAGGAATAAGTGGTGGACTTTAACTTTCTGAGTTACTCAAAACTAAAAGGTTAACCTTGAGTTTTTCTCATTAGATAAGTTTGTGGTTATAGAAATGGCTGTACGTGTTAGTATGTGAAAGCTGAGATGAATGTTACTATCTTATTAGGCTGCACTACAAAAAGAGTCAGAAGTCAATATTTTTCTTTAATTTCCCCCCTTTACCTTGCACTTCTTTCTCTTCCTTTTTTCCTCCCCCATTTTTTTCTACTACTTTCACTTTCTTTCGCATTTTATCTTTTGATAAACTTAATAAAATTATGATAGAAAAAGTAAAAGACAATCACATTATTGTTTGAACACTGATTGTGTGTTAATTCCAGCTTTAATTCAACGATTGCTTCAAATCACTCCTAAGCTAGATTTTGGTGATGCTAGTGCAATCATAACTGTGATTAGTATTTTTCCCTGATCAAGGGATTTAGTTTTTAAAAAAATAACAACCTTAAGATGAGTTTGCTGTTCAAGAGTAATGTTTTTTTTTCCCTGATCGCCTAAACTTTTCTGGCACCTATCTATTACTTGCTTTCAACCATGTATGCAGTGCCATGTTGTTGATAATTGAGATATTCTTATGAGATATTCTTAAAATATTCTTAAGCTTGTTGTCAGCTTTCACAATATTTTTCTTTTAATTTTCAAGTATGATTACTTGACACCCTACACTGTAGATGGCTGACTATCACCTACAATATGCAGTACTGGGGAATATGATAAATTTGTATGTGAGATGCCATGGAAATGAACCGGTTTGTTACACAAAATTAAGGGATAACTTTATAATGCTGAGTTTTGTCAGAAATTAGCTAATTGTTGATTAGCTCAGGTGACTTTTTGGAAAGTTTAACGTTGGTCCCAACAACTTGATTCCACTCTTAAATCTTGAAATCCCTTGGTCCGGATGCTACATTATAATGATGGCTTTACATAACTTTCTTAATTAATTATATCCATCTCTGTCATTATCCTAATCATTAATATTGCCATCATTATTAAAGAATATGACCCGTTTGCCATTTATTCTTTCTTGTAGCAATGCTGGAAGATAAAACTTATGCAGCAACACTCAACTTTAACTTCTCATCTGAGGTTCAAATAAGGATCGGTTTAAGAATTTCCGAGAAAGGCAGCTTTTGAAATGAACATATAAAAATATGGTATTAAATCAGCTGGGCACCAGCTATTGGTTGGAATAAGCCATTAAAGATAAATAGGCCCTTCTTCTGATTCTAAATCTGCCAAATTTTAACTCTTTCCACTGTGCTATAAATTCCTTGCATTGTCTATACATGTATTAACAAAAAAACAAGGCAGCCATACTGCCACACGTTTTATTTATTAATAATCTGGCAGATAAACCACTCTATATCCTGCCCAGTGCAATAATATTTCTGATGTAATATGTTTGGATGTCCAAATGTCGCCAGCATTGATTGTTAGAGGTGGTTTTTTTTTTCTTAAAAACAAAAACAAAAAAAACAACAACAAAACACTAGCTCAGCACATCCAGCTCTGGGCTAAAATGTAAGCATGAAATCTCTGGTTTATTTTTGTAATAATGTTTACAGCTGCTTAATGACCCTGAATAGGTTCAGAAATCTGGTGCCCTGTATTTCTTAACAGGAGGAACAGAATAACAGAGTTGTAAGGGACATTGGAGGTCTTCTAGTCCAACCCCCTGCTCAGGCAGGAAACGCTATAACATTTCAGACAAATGGTTGTCCAGTCTCTTCTTAAAAACACCCAGTGTTGGAGCATTCACAACTTCTGGAGGCAGGTTGTTTCACTGATTAAAATTGTTCTAACTATCTGGAAATTTCTCCTTAGTTCTAGATTGGTTCTCTTGTTGACTAGTTTCCATCCATCACTTCTTGTCCTGCCTACAGGTGCTTTGGAGAATAGCTTGACTTCCTCTTCTTTGTGGCAGCCCCTGAGATATTGCAACACTGCTATCATGTCACCCCTAGTCCTTCTTTTCATTAAACTAGACATATCCAGTTCCAGCAACTGTTCTTCATATGTTTTAGCCTCCAGTCCCCTAATCATCTTTGTAGCTCTTCTCGTAACAACCTTAGCGAAGCAGTTGCTGGGCTCAGCCATGGGAATCTGATTTAACCAAATTTTGCCAGCCATTCATAAGCCTTCCACAGTCAGACCCACTGGAGAGTTGCTCAAGACTAAAGCGTCTTTGAATAGCTATGACCAGGAGAGAAAGCTGCACTCTTTTGAGCGTTCATATGGGCTGACTGACCAGAACAGTGCAAAACATGGGATTTGCTTCTTACTGCACTCAAAATGTTCAGAAATCCAACCCGGCTGAACGCTTTTATTGGCTTGGAAGTCAAAATCTTTTATAGATGATGCAAGGCAAGGTCAGTCAACTTTTGCTGTGGGGCACACTGACTCTGTATTTTAGGTCACAGAACTTTCCCTTCTGGTTAATTCCCCTTTTCTTCATTTTTTTCCCTTTCTTTTCCTTTTTAAAAAAAAATCCAATTATGTTCAATTCTCAGAGACTTCCTGAATGAGTCCTTGTGATCTTCTTGGCAAGGTTCTTCAGAAGTGACTTGCCATTGCATCATTTCTACGGCTGAGAGAAAGTGACTGGCCCAAGGTTACACTGTGGCTTTGTGCCTAAGATGGAACTAGAACTCATCATCTCCTGGTTTCTGTCTTGAATGCCTTAACCACTATATCAAACTGGCTCTCTTGCATTTGCTTTTATTAATCTTATTTATGTGAGCTAGTTCTTAATTTATTATACCTTTCCCCTAGTCAATTTCTAGCCTCCCCCCCCCCCCTTTGGCAGATATTAACATTGTGAAGTTGAGTTTTGACTATTTTCGAACTTTAGCACTCAGTTTCTTTTCCATAAACTTATAACAGAGAAGGGAATCTCTGATTATCTTGCAACGTCCAGCCATTCCACTCCACATGACTCCAAAACAGAGCTGAGAATAGCTATCACTCGACAATTCCTAAGTCACAAATTCTCCATTTTTTCCCTTTGAAATTTAAATTGCAAAATGGGAAGGGTGCCATCTTTCCCAAATGCATTAATTTCTGAATGCATGCATGAAAGTAAATTCAGGCTACCATTTCTCGGGGTATATATTTTAGATGGTACAGAATAACCTATTGCAGGGCAAATAATTCTCACCCAAATTTCTGTAATCAACTGTTTTCAGATTCACAAAATATATATTTATGTAAAACCTTCAGAGGAGACTCTTCAGTGATTTGAAATGGGACTCAGAGAATCAGAGGCCATTCCACACTGCTTCTGCCTATGAAATGTTAGAAGATGTAACAGAATAAACAATAAATAAGTCTATGGCATAGATATTGTATATGTAGCCAGTTTTATAGCTTAAATCTTTTAAGCATCCAGGCTGCATTTTTTTAATCCATTTATTAAGAAGAAAGTCCAGTAAATTTACTTGGAAATAGAATAAGCTGAAATTTAATTATTTTAAGAATGTTTAAATTACAGACCTTTTATAAATCTTTCTTCCCCAAATCTTAACAATAGCTTGTAATGAGGCATTAGAGTTACTGGATTCTAAACAGGCAGACATTTGTGTTGTTGGAGATTTCTTTCCATTCCTCCCTGGCAGTGGGGATTTTTAAAAATATCTTAGTTCTCACTTAGAAAATAAATTCTGTAAAAAAAGCATTGGTCAGTTTTAGCAGATTTCTAATAAAACGCCTTTAAAAAGATTCACAAATAGTATATTTTAATAGCATTTTTATGGAATCTATTTTCAAGCATAATTGCTTATATTTGGATCTCACAATAAACCCATTTTCCCAAGCTGTCTGAGATGACAGTCCTAAAAATCCTTCGGTGGCTGGAAAAAAATGGGAGCTGAAATCTAAATTTAATTTTCATGGCTTATTATAACATAAATGAAGGAAAGGGAGCTTTAGGTTTGAACACCCTCCCTTCCTGTGACTGGGCAAGGAAGTTAGAAAATTTAGCATCTACTATTGGTTGATCACAGCTTCCTCTATTGGCCAGATTAATTATGATTAGTTTAAGCTAATCAGCTTCAATTTTTTTTTGTTTGAAGTTGCATTGTTCATTAATTGAAGACTGTTGCTTAAGACACAATACAACTTATTTAACTAAATACTAAGCAGAGCTTTTTTCTCCCTCATCATGTATATGCAGCCCTGAAGCTTGCTAGGCTCCATTCCACATCATAAAAAGTCAAGAGTGATCATTCTCAAAATATGAGTTTCAAGCTGAACTGCTGTTATGCAGGGACCTCCTCATTCTAGATTAGAGTTAGGGGGTTAGAAGTAAGAAGAACCATTGACATTTTGGTGAGAAAAGGGCTTTAAATCATCAATAGATTTAAAGCAAGTATGATGTACCTTTGTGGTTGATATACAGCTCCCAACATCTCTTACCGTTGACCAAACAGTCAGGATGGCTTGAACTGTAGTCTGGGGAGCCACAACATTCCTAAAACGTTATCCTTAAGCTGACAAAGTGGCACCCCATCCATCTAGGTCCCATAAAAACATAATTTTGAAAAAACTTAGAACATAGAATAACAGATCTGGAAGGGACTTTGGAGGTCTTCAAGTCCAACGCCCTGCTCGAGCAGGAGAACCTGTACCATTTCGGACAAATGGCTGTTCAGTCTCTTCTTAAAAGCCTCCAGTGATGGAGCACCCACTACTCCTGAAGGCAAGCCATTCCACTGGTTAATTATTCTCACTGTTAGGAAATTTCTCCTTAATTGCTTTTCTCCTTGATTAGTTTCCATCCATTGTTTCTTATCTTGCCTTCTGGTGCTTTGAAAAATAGGTTGATCCCTTTCTTCTTTGTGGCAGCCCCCCAATATCATGTGTCCCCTAGTCCTTTTCACTAGACTAGACATACCCAATTCCTGCAACTATTCTTCATATGTTTTACCTTCCAGTCCCTTAATCATCTTTGTCGCTCTTCTCTGCACTCTTTCCAGAATCTCAACATCTTTTTTTATTTGGTGGTGACCAAAACTGGATGCAATATTCCAGGTGTGTGGTCTTACTTGATAAAAACGGCACTAATACTTTACGTGAACTTGATTCTATCTTCATGTGATCCTGATTCTATCTTCATGTGATCTTGATTCTTGATTACTTAGGGCAAAGGTTCATAACTTCTTTTCTCTACTAAAATGGGATCTGTTTGTCAGTCTCCGTGAAAGGGTTGTACACCTGAACCGTTTGTAAAGGATTAAGTACTCTCTTCATCGTGAAGGAATGGTGGCATTTTTATAGTGTGAAAAACTGAAGGAAGCTGAGAGGGTCAACCCTCCATATGTTTCACTTGATCGCTTCCCATCCTTTTCTGAGAGCATATTAGAAGCAACGCTAGCGACTGAGTTTTTGTGAATGCCTCTTTGCCTTCTCTGAATATATAGCAAGGAGGGATGATTATTACTAGGAACAATTATGCTGACCAGTACTGTGTGCCGCTGTTTAACAAACAGCTTGGAGTTCTAATTTTCTGCAGTGCCAACTTTGTAGGTACCATTTATACTCATTACCGTATATTGAGAAAGTTATTAAAAATTCTTAAACTTGTTGAAGCTTTCTGTGACACCTTCCCTGGCTTTTAATTGGGTTTTATCGAGTCTTCGAAGAGAGCTCTTTTAAAATAATCAGTGTCCTTTCGTCTCTTTCTTTTGCCCACTTGCAAAAGGAATTTAGCAACGGAGCTAAAAAACCAAGCAGGTTTTGCCTAAATATTGAATGAATTTGCTCGACAAGTAAAGAAGATAATTGATGGTCCCTTTAGATGGATGCCCTCTTTAAATGATGGAGGAACAATTGCTTTGGAACTGAAGGGTTAAATCTTAATCTCTGAGGTTTGCGAAGCTGCTAGTCGCAGTCTCCTTAAAATTTAATATACCTCGTTAATGCTTAGTTGCAAACACTGAAGGATTTTTATGATTATAATCATGTGTTACAGCACCTAGTACTGTTTCTAAGTCGCATACTAATCAGCTTAATGAGATATTACCACACTTTTTGTTGACTAAAGCAAAATCCTTTTTATTGTTCGAAAGCTTGTCCTTTACTTTATTTTTCCCCCAAACATTATCTTGTTTTATTGTGTACCAGTAAATATCATGCCATCTCTCCCCCCAACCCCCTCCCCCCCATAACACCAATCAAATCATAAAACCATATTTCTCATTGGAGAATGTGGAATTTATTGAATATGCTTAATGGGACTGAAAGTTTTATAAATGGATTTCTATTTTTGTTTCTTTAAAAGGGGCAGTGAGCAAGAGGCATTGCCGTTCTCTTTTATATAGAATGTAAACAGGCGAATGTAAACAGGTGTGGCATCCCAAGAAAGGGCCTGGTGATGTTGAAAGCTTAATGCAACTTATTTAGGAACTAGATATTCAATCAATCAATCAGAACAGAGCTGGAAGGGACCTTGGAGGGCTTCTAGTCCAGCCCCCTGCTCAAGCAGGAAATCCTATACCATTTCAGACAAGTGGCTGTCCAGTCTCTTCTTAAAAACCACCAGTGATGGAGCAAGCTGTCCCACTGGTTAATTGTCCTCACTGCTAAGAAGTTTCTCCTCAATTCCAGGTTGCTTCTCTCCTTGATTAGTTTCTATCCATTATTTCTTGTCCTGCCCTTCGGTGCTTTGGAAAATAAATTGATCCCTCCCCCCTTTCTTTGTAGCAGCTGCTCAGATACTGGAACATTGCTATCATGTCCGCTCTACTCCTTCTTTTCTCTAGACTAGCCAAACCC
>JANHFL010003726.1:174369-194848 GCA_032468155.1 Oxyrhabdium leporinum | reverse complement strand
GCCCTCTGCTTGTACTTTTAATGATCACGGTGTGGAATGGTGTTGCTTCATTTTCATAATCATAGCTTCTAATTCTACAGCAGCTTTAGCATATTAGGTTAAAGAAGAGATGGTTGATTGTGTGCTTATAGCGTGTCAAGCTCGTAGAAAGCTGTTTAAAAAGGAGGGGGGAACCTTAAAATTTTAATTTAATATTAAGGAAGAAATTACCTTAAGGGGGAAAAAAAGGCTCATGGTGGCCATTATTGTTGTAGAAGTATAGAGCTCTTGTGTTTTGTTTTGGGTTTTTTTTTCTTCCAGTAAATTTGCCTTTTGATGATTACAGGTGAGAAACCGTACAAATGTCCCCACTGTGATTATGCCGGTACCCAATCTGCATCGTTGAAATACCACCTGGAACGACACCACCGGGAACGGCAGAATGGTGCTGGATCCCTCTCTGGGCAGTCTCAAAGTCAAGAGCACAAAGAAGAAACATCAAGTAAAGGATCCATGTTTGTTAGACCTGAAGTATTGAGAGGAGCTTTCAAGGGTCTTCCTGGCATAGATTTCCGAAGTGGGATGGGATCTCAACAGTGGTCACCAGGAATGCTTTCTCCTGGAGATCATCCAGGTCATTCCGTTGGTATCTCCTCTGAGGTTTCTTCAGATAATATGAAGGGTTCTGACATACCTTCCAAAGGGACACGTTTTTCTGACCTAGGCCGAGCATATCATAGTATGGTTGGAAATGGAGTGAACTTCCAAGGGTCTCTTCAAGCTTTTATGGACAGTTTTGTCCTCAGTTCCTTAAAGAAAGAAAAAGAAAAGAAAGATAAAGTCCTGTCCAGTTGCCTTTCTGCAAAACTTTTGGGTTCAGAGACTAGTGACGAAAAGGTGCCCATTAAACAGAGAAAAACAGAAAAATCACAGTATGAGCCTCTTGATCTCTCTGTCAGGCCAGATGCCGGCAGCCTTCCAGGTTCATCAATTACTGTTCAAGACAATATTGCTTGGCACGGCTGCTTGTTTTGTTCCTTCACAACATCTTCTATGGAACTAATGGCTCTTCATCTTCAAGCCAATCATTTAGGCAAAGCAAAGCGTAAAGATGGTGTTCTAGGATCCATTAGAAATGGCAAAGACCAACCTAGAGAGGCAGTGGCTTCAACAAATAAAGCCAACCTGCTACCAACTTCTTTACAGTCCAATAAAGATTTAGCGGTTTCAAATCTGATAGCTCAAGTGGATGCTTCTGAAAGAATGACCCAGGGATCCAAGGATTCTCCTGGAGAACAAAAGAATTCCTCGTGGCCTGGTCACGTGGACTCCACTTTTTATAATTTTGCAGCTGACTTCTATAAGCAATTTGGCGTCTACTCTGGCGTCGGCGGAGCACACAATTCTTGTACCACTGCGGACATGGACCTCAAAACCCAGTCTGAAGATGACCCACCCATGATGCTTTCTGACCCCATAAATAAAAATGCTACTGATGACCTGTCCGACATTGCATCCTCTGAAGATATGGAGTCTTCCAAGGAAGAAACTATTGATGAGGATGACCTTGAACCCGAATCTGACCTTATGAACCAACCCTTGCCCAATCCAAGCAAAGATGGCGGTGACAGAGGAGACAGCCTACCAAGCCCCATAGCCTCCAAAAACTCACAAGGACTCATTTCTCCTTTGCCATCTTCTGAAAAGCAATGGCACACTTTGAATCTGCTTTCCCCCCACGAAGCCGCACAAGTAGTAATGAAACCCGAACCAACGTCAACCCCACAAGGCCTGGAGAAGCAAGTAAACATGCTGTCGGTCCTAAGAGCCTACAGCTCTGATGGCTTAGCAGCCTTTAATGGACTGAGTAGTAGCACAGGAAGTAGTGGATATATCAAGAGACCTGACTTGTGTGGTAAGTTTTAGAATCCTTCTTTCAGACCATTTCAGAAAAAACAAAAAAAAAACACCCCATACAAAATGACTAAGTAAGTTTAGTTATATTTGTTAGAAAATTTGGCTTTCAAAAATGTCTAAAAACGATGGGATAAACATCTTCTTTGTTCTAGAGCATGGACCTCTATTGACTATAAATGGTGCTTCTGTGGAAGAGCGTGGCCTTTTAATCTGGTCCAGGCCATTAAAAAAAAAATTACATTCATGTACTTTTAAATTAGATTAGCAGTTATATAAGAGGATTGTATTTATAATATGTGATTGGGACATTTGCTGCTCCAATGTTTTAGCATTCTGATTTGGTTTTATTTTATTTTTTTAAACTGATGTGGTAACTTGCAAACTTTTCAGCATCTGAACTGAGGAAAAGACACTGGACACTTTGTTAAGCCTTAGCCAAATGTGCTTTCCCCTCCAAATTTTCTTTATGTTATATAAGGGTATAACACTAAAAAATAAAAATAAAAAAAAATCCAGCGAGCTATTCCAATATGTAGTTATATTTTTATAGGGAAATTTTGAAAGTCCTCATCAGGCAGTAATCTTTCATTATTTTCAAAAATTAAACCACTTACCATTTCAGTTTTTTTCTTGGGAATAGAAAAATATATTATTTGTGATCATCAAATAATATAATGGATATGATAGACACATATATTAAATTGTAAAAAAATCCAAAATCATTATCATTCTTGAGTATATTTATATAGTTACTATTTTGCAGTAAGATATGATTTTTGGAGTCACCAAATGGCAGGATTTTTTTTCTAGGTTGTCTGAGTATATGGGGTTGACAAATTGTCTAGCCGGGGTGAAGAAGTTCAATGTGTGACATACACACACAATTGCCATGTAGTTTTGGCATGATGGATTCTGATTGTGGGCAGATTTGGAAGTTGTCGTGGTTAAGAGCCACCACTTGGGGACTCCAATATCCACAGAGAAATTTAATACCCTTTTTATTCATTACTTATTTTAGTTAAAAGTTTTTTTTTCCCCTTTGATCACCATATAACCCATCAGCAAAGAAATAGGCTCATAGTCCTCCTGGAACCTCTTCTGATGCAAAATGACACAAACATGGAGGATTCTATTAATCTCTATTTTACACTCTTCAAGAACAGAAAGAACTGCAAAAAGCATGAGTCAACATTCCAATTTTCCCCAGTGAATGGTGATTGTTACCCAAAAGCAAGTGATAACCTGATATTCCAGCTCCACTTTGGAGTTGGGTGGGGAGCATATAAATGCATTCATAGTTTTCCTAGATGGATACCACTCCTTCTATCATGAAAGGAATGCTTTGAAGACTAGCTACACATACCCTGAAATGCTTCGGTTTGTCAGATCCAAAATAAATTCTGATAGCACAGCACCAAGAAGAAAAAGTCTTAGCAAAGCAAAAGCACACAGTCTTAAATTCGCCTAATGAGCGACAACGGGTAAAACAAGAGTAAGCAGCTTACAAATACTATGGGTTGTTGGAAGGACAACTTATGCCATTCCTCTCAAGTTTGCAGTTCACAAATCCACACCCTTCAAACTGCATTCAAACTCAAAAATATACCACGGTGTTTGTTCCAAAAATGTGACCCCATTGATTTCCTAAATTGGAAGTTATTCCATCAAGGGAGAGGTCTCCATGGTAGAAATTAAAAAAAACAAAAACAAAAAACTGAATTAGAATTGAATAAATGCAGGAGAGGTTTCAAATTGGTTTCCCCTTCTCTGATTCTTTATTTTCCACTTAGAAGAATAAATAGATCAAATGAGGCATCAGAACTAGTTCTTTGCTATATATCTGGCAAGTCATCTGAAGGATGTGTTCAAATTCACCCACGAGTATTATTTTTGATTTAAAAGGAGAGAGAGAGAGAGAAAAAAATGAGCTTCTGGATTCTTGACATTTAAGGCATCAGGTCATAGATATATATAGTTTCAAGAATTAGCTGCAGCTACACATTGCATGGACCGATAATGTGTTGCATTCTGGGAACTCAGAATCCATCACGTTTGCCATTCTAAGCCCAGAATCTGTAACTATGCAGAGCAAAGAATATTTTCCAAATTCTTTTTTTTTTTAAAGGGGAGGGGGAGGGGAGGAGAAAATGCCCACTGTGGGATTTCTGACAGTTCGAAAAATATTGACAGCTGTTAATGTTATGCAAATTAAAAGCCCCACTTTCTCTCCTTTTAATAGCTATTCCCCCTCAACATTCTAAAAAAGGAGACTGTCCAAAGAAACTAAAATAGGAACTTTCCGAGTTGCTAATTTCAGGGCAAAGTTTAATCTTAGCTTCCATTTAAGTATAATATCCTTTCCCCTCCCGTTCCTCCTCTATATATTCCTCAGCTACTTTCTGGACAGGATTATTGTTCGGTCTGATCATAGAGAAGCAGATTGAAGGGATTTCCTGATAGAAACCAGAAAATATTTGCTGGTTGGTTTTTTTGTGATATTCAGTGCTCCAAATGCATGCTTCCTCAAAGGACACCTGTAAACAACAGTAATAAGGGATGAACTTTCAATGGGTATTCATTCAAAACATGTTATTAGATTTGCAGCTAAGGTATCATTTAAATGTAAACCAACCTGGGTCAGGAGGTGGGAGGCAGAAGAGAAAATTAGTGCTGCTTGAGTTGAATTTAGAAAGTTTGAAGAAACCAATCTCTTGGAAGCTGCTAATAGAAGACTAATATCATATATCACTAAACTAAGCAAATATTTTCATCCACATTCTTTTCAGCCCAATGCAATCAGCTTCTTGGCCAATGGGATGCTAATGCAATCCTTATTGCCTTCCTTTATGACTAACCTAGATCCCGTTGTCTTCAAATAGAGTACAGACAAAACCCAATATTACTTCATAGTTCAGTAGATCAGTTATGGGTATTCACCATGTGTTTTTCTTGGTATGTAATTGCTGCTGAGAAACATGGGATCATAAGTTCCTACCCTATGAAAACTCAGAGCATTCAAAGTGAAAAGGTGTTTTTCTTATAAAGATCAACTATCTTTTCACAGCCGACTTGTGAAGAAATATTAGTTGGCTTGAAGACTTGTTAGATGGAAAGAGTAGGGTATATATTCTAGAAATTTGAAAATAGATTTAACTTCTTCTGCAATTTTTTTTCCAGCTCGTTAAAAGCAGTTCCATCCTCAGTCATGTGACCAGAAAGGAAGGGCAACAATAACTCTTAGAATAGAGCAGAAGGCAACATTATGAGTCCTTACCCAGATGTTTCTTCAATAGGGAAGTGTTGTAGTAAATGTTTCCGGGATTTTTTAAAACTCAGTCTTTCTTTCTTTCTTTCTTTCTTTCTTTCTTTCTTTCTTTCTTTCTTTCTTTCTTTCTTTCTTTCTTTCTTTCTTTCTATCTATCTATCTATCTATTTATCTATCATCTTTCTTTCTTTTGAGCAACCTCTCTCTTCACACCAAATCTGATCTGGTTTTGTTATGTTTCTGTAGGGTTACTCTGCTAATGGATGGACAAATGGACGGATAGTTCCTTTGCTTAATTTTTTTCTGACATATTGTTGGGTTGAAAAAAAAACACACCAAAAGAGTAGAGGGCAAAATTGGGACAAAAAAATAAATAAATTAAATTACTTTAATTGAATTCACTTCTAAATTTAGTTCAAATTAAATATAGTTAATATAATTAATTATTTCTCTTTTGGTGATATTATAAATATAATTTGATAACAATTTTTAGTTTGGGGCTCATATCCAAAACTTTGGGATGGGGCACACAATTATTTGGAATCTCAGGTTATAAAATAGAGGTCTTATTAAATAATGTCTATATAATGTCTATAATAATATTTCTGCTCATTTCTAGTTGGTCAACTAAAATGTTCCTGATAGTGCAAATCCAGATTATGAAACTCAGTTTATATAATAGAGACATTCATTTATTTAAGTTGAGATAACAACTGGAGGAATGTCTCGCATTCATTTCACCTTGTCCCCCAATTATCTGTTATCTTCATTGGCCCTATGAGTTCTAAGCATATACGATTCAATTAATGTGAATGCAATGGTGGAACAATCAGTTAGAATACTAACTTTATTAATACTCTATATAGAGAAATAGACTCATCCCTCAAGCATGTCCTCTTGACTCCTAACTCAGAAAGTTACTAGTTCACATAATAGTCAGTTGTTTCCCTGCTTTCAGCATTCAAGTTTTATCTGTACATTTTGGGAGACTATAACCTTATCATGTATTTGCATGGGCATGAACAGAAAATTCAGAACAATAATAAATTGCTCATCCAAGCAACTTCATATCAGCCAGAGCAAAATTAGTTAGACAGAGAGTCAGAGAATGGTTGGAATGTGCCAAGTCTTGCCACACCAACTTCAGGGGTTTCTCCCCAAAATGGGTTGCAACATGTCAATGAAGACTCAATCATCCAGGCCAAAGGGGATGCAACAAAACATCTCAGATTAACAAAGTTTGGTCCAGTTGCCATGATTCAACCTTTAGACACTTTTGGCTTGGATGATTGAGTCCTCATTGACATAACAATGGTTTTGTCCCCGTGTTTTTTTGTTAAACTAACTACAGTTTAGGCTTTAGTCACAAATTACATTGTAAAAGAGCCAGATTTGTACACACAACACACACACACACACACACACACAATGTCTTACTTTATTTTCAACTCAGCATCATACATCAGGCTCATTAATGGTGCAAGGAGTCTATGCTTTCCTTCAGTTATGCTTCACGTACATAAATTGTTGAAGTAGTCAGCAAGTTTGGAATAGTTTAGTGTGAAATCCAGTGGGATAACTTTCGGTTTGGTTTGGTTTTACATTTCATGCAATGAACCAAAGCAAAAGTTTATTTTGAGTTGGAGATAGAAAAGAATTCCACCTATCCTGAAAGTCACATTAGTGTATAATGCTTTTATTGACCCAAAGCTGGCTGTAAGGAATGCATCTTAATTGAAAGTTACTTTATAATAAGCAAAATAGGGTGTGTGCTTACATGCATGGTTTGTGTGCAAAGATATGAGAGGCAATAGATTGTGAACCACTATCTACTTCAGATTATGATGTTTAGTAGACATTAATTCTCCACTTCACACCACTTCCACCATTTCAGTGGAACAGCTTGCCTTCAGTGCTTCGTCACTGGAGTTTTTAGGAAGAGACTGGACAGCTGCTTGTCTGAAATGATATAGGATTTCCTGCTTGAGCAGGAGGTTGGACTAGATGACCTCCAAGATCCCTTCCAGTTCTGTTCTGTTCTTCCAAAGTATCTTTAAGTGATTAGCAGAAACACAGAGAGGAGAATCCAGCTAACTGGAGTAGTTGTGTCCTCTGATATTTTCTCGTTATGCAACCTCTCCCATTCTCTGTTAATAGGATACAAACATATAAAAGCAGTGAGACTTTGATGGTACAGCTCTATGCATAGAAACCTTTATCAAATCAAGAATCCTTCACATTTAGGTGTAAGTTTCTGGGTATGAAATAACCCACACAAGTGTGTTAGCTAGGTTGTCTGGCACAGAGCAGACCTACTTGGTGCATCCACCTCCAATCCTCCCCAATAACTTTCTGGTGTTCTTGCCTGAATTCAGTTCAGTTTTGCTAAACAGAAATAGCAGTATTAGACATCCTGAAACATACATTGGAAAGTTAAATTTCTGAATGCTTACAAAGCACTTGTTTCAGAAAAAATAACTTGCCTCCAGACTTGCTTCCATAAGTTGCGAGAGCTGGAGGTTTTTAAGAAGAAAATGGTATCGGGCAGGGGTGTCAAAAGTGTGGCCTGCCGGCTGGATGCATCACATGCTGGCCACGCCTACCCCCGGTTTAGCGAAGGGGGAAAAGTTATGATAAGTCACGTGATGACAACGTGATGCCATGAATTTGACACCCCTGGTATAGGGTCTCCTGCCTGAGCAGGGGGTTGGACTAGAAGACCTCCCAGGTCTCTTCCAACTCTGTTATTCTGTTAAAAAGAGAAGCATACAAATACCAGATACTATTTCATTGTTTGACAGAGAGCTGTATTCTATATCAATTTGTTGGTTGTTTTTCCAAGGGCTTTGGTTGTTTGAAGTTTCTTTAACCACTGCTACAAATAAGGCTTCAATAAGAAAATAAAAGGTTTCGGTCTTCCCTATAGATTTTGATTTAATCCTGCAATTATAAAATTAAACCTTTCTTAGGGAACATTTTGTTGCTGTAAAATAGGCACGCTTTTTTGAGAACGTAGACTGCTGTTGAATTGTTCTCTCCAAAAATTATTCAGATCGGTGGATAGTGCCATTAATACTGCTTTGCCTTCATGTAGCACCAAAATAAATTTAGTTACCGCTATATAAAGTCAGGGGTTTCCCTTTGACTACACTTATTGTAGAGAAACAATCAAATTCTTCCCTAACTTTTGAACTGCTGTATTTTCCAAACTTTTAGTGACAGTTGGTGCTATTTGTAAAATAACCTATAATTTTCTGAATTAGTCACTGATGCTCATTTCCAAGTATCATCAGGGCTACTTTCTTCCATTCAATGTTTCTCTATTTTTTTTTGGAACCATAGTTTGATTCCTAAAAATATCTGGATCCAATTTGACTAGAACCGTGGTATCAAGGTGTGACTTTCTTAATAATAGAATAGTTAATAATTCATTTTAGGACACATTTTGGTTTATACAATGACAACTTTGTGGTTTTACTAGATATTATTGGTCCTCTTTCCCAGATAGCACTCTTATCACATCAAACAGGTTTATTTAATAGAATGTTGTGTATTTCATTCAGTACCTGCTGACTACTTATTATTTTAATTAATATTATGAATTGACATTCAAAATTGTGTTTCCAAGGAAGCGGGGAGATGAGCCTAAACATTTTTGTCTTCATGAATCTACTTCATAGCACTTGGTGTTGTCTAGCATAAACTTAATAGATCCTCTGTTTCCTTGAGAACTGTGCATATTGTACCTTATAGGTTTTTCTTATATAATATTATATATATAATATTAGTAGTAGTGCACCAAAACCTGAATACTATAGAGTCGATAGGGATACCCAATTTATGATAGATTAATGCTTTTGAGAGAAGTTTCTGTTTTATCCCTGCTTTGCATCAGAAATTTGCAGATAATATCACAATCTGCTTCTACCGCCTACTGCCTAATATCCCAAACCTGATGTGCCTTTTTAGACAATTAGAGCCTGGCTGATTATTTTTGTCTGTCTTATTCCCCACCCCCACCCCTTCTGATTCTTTGGTTTCTCCTAAACTTTATTCCAGCATTCCACTGTTGCCAAAAGTGAATGTTGTATTGCAGGGGCATGGTAAGATATACAGATTTTCATGTTAAATCTAAGCCACAAGAAGAATTAGTAAAGGACTAGTGAGCAAGCTTGTTTTATTTCAGATCTTAGTATAACACTCTAGGGAGAGGGCATGATTCAATAAAATCTATACTCGTATTACTGAATAAGGTATCATGCTTAAACTGCCCTCCAACCAATTTATTTTAGAAATATTTTACATGAGGTTTTTTTTTTAAATAGCAAGCACAGATTCACACACACCCCAAAGAAAAATCCCCTATTTTTCCCCAAGAAAGAGATTTGTGCCTTCAGCATGCATATCTAACAGGCAGGCACTTTTGTGATCCAAATGTCACTCCCGGTGCATAATGCTGGATAAATGTCCCCCTGGGAAAGGCCCGTGTATGATCTATGTATTTTTGAGTGCATCCATACACCCTCATATATATATTTCCCATCTTCTAAGAGGCACCCTTATTCTTGCAGAATTATTCGCCATTGGGAGAGATTTTGATGACACCCTTGACTCTTAGTCAACTCCTTGAGGTCCTCCTTCTGACGCAAGTTTCTTTGCTCCTCATAAAGTTGCTCCTTGTGTTTAGGTCAACAGAGACCAAAAGTTGGCTCCAAGTCTTGGGCCTTCAGCTGCTGCTGTAGATAATGCATTGCTATTTGCGTGGCAATATCCAACCAAACTCAAATGGCCTTCCTCCTTTTTTTAATTAAGTCGAATGCCAACAGCCCAATGAAGTTTGCACTCCTGGATAAAAGGGCCGATCTGTGTCTAGTGCAGCATTTGCCAAATGGTTCACTAGTCATTTCAGTACAAACAAATGGATGGTGTCAGTAAGTCTGCAAACACTGTTGACATTTAGCCTTGTTTATGTTACTTTCCTTTTTGCTGCACATTTTTGGCTCAAAAAGCTACTGTCGGAATCAACAGTGACTTCCTAGCAGAGAAGCCAGGCTTTCATCCGGGGACACTTGCAATATTGGGGAGGTCTGACTTCACCATTTTTTAACACTAAAATATATATTTTTGGCTATCTCAAGTTAGAGTGCAATGAGTCTTCCAATTTCAAACAAGACAAATATCAAAGTTAGAATGTTTGGCTATGGTCAAAGTCTCCCCTGCTTTTTCCAGTTCAGAACTGGGAAGTTCATTGGAAAATCCAGCAATGTGTTTTTTTTTTGTCCCAGTTTCCAGAGACAGATATGCATCTTTCATACAAAATAAGGAACGTTTTCATTATTCTGTAGTTATTTAGAATGAGAGAAAGGGACAAGAAGTGAGAATCAGGTTCCATCTCATCATAGTGTAAATCTAGGAGCTCATTTGTTGAAGTCATTTGAAATGCAGAAAAAGGAACAATTACGTAAAGAGAGGATTCAATCTTGTAGTAAACGGTGGTGTTTTAGATCAAAACAATTTCTGTACTTCCAGAGCACTCATTCAGTGACAGTCTTTGTGCCTTCCACTTTCAAGCACATTCAAGCTGTAGTCACTTCGAGCTAGAAGTGTAACAACCCCATTGCATCTGGTTCTATGCACAAACAGCTACTAGTATTCTTTATATGCCACTCAATTTTAAAACCATGCTCCGATACAGAGGTAGATAAGAATATAATGCAGTAGGTGTAATCTGATTTCTTGGGGAATTATAATGACCAAAATATTCAATATCTTAAGAC
The DNA here is from genome assembly GCA_032468155.1 of Oxyrhabdium leporinum. Lineage (NCBI taxonomy): Eukaryota > Metazoa > Chordata > Lepidosauria > Squamata > Cyclocoridae > Oxyrhabdium > Oxyrhabdium leporinum. The sequence goes on along the minus strand of JANHFL010003726.1, from coordinate 183,910 downwards.
TACGAACTCAAGCATCTATGCGTAATTCAAATTGCAGCTATAAGATAATGAAACTTTAGTTTTAGCAGATTTTTTTAAAAGTTAAATGAGATTGTATTTCAGACAATTCAGCAACAATAATTTGTTTTTAGCATTCTGGATTATTCCGCTATAGTCTTTCAAAGCAGGATCAAGGGCAGTTCTTCAAAATATCGGAGATACGATATCTTCAATCTTGACAACTTTTAAGACTTGTGAACTTCAACCATTCTGGGAGTTGAAGTCCACAGGTCTTAAAAGTTGTCAAGGTTGGACACCCCCGGTCTAATCGAAGTGTACCAAAAACTGAGCAAGATTAGACTTTGATCTAATTCATTGTTCTTTTAGTTGCAATACGACTATAAGTATTTCCAGTATTGTATTCAAACCATGGTTTTGTATAACTTAAATTGTTTTCATGCTAAACCACAAATAGCATAAAAATGTAGGCTCTAATCTAGCAAAAATCTATTCATGTGTAATTCTTATTGAAATCAGTAGGATATTCAGATGTGTGGAGTGAGACTGGAACAGCAGTCATTCAGCATTATAAAACAGTCCCATGTCATTGTTTTGATCTGAATTTTTATGTCATATAGAGAGACCCCAATAACTTTTTTTTATATAAAAAAATAAGAACAGCTATTTTGGATTTCCTTTTATTCTTGTAAAAATGTGTAATCTTGTTGCATTTCTGAATTGCTGCTTTTTTCCCCCCTACCCCTTCTTGTTCCTAAATTATCATGTCACTTGGCACAAGTGTAATTATACCTGTTGCTCTGTTAACTCTTTAAATCAAAGAGGAATTTCTATATATTTGTCAGTAGGAATTATAATGTGTGTTCACTATAACATGTAATTGCAGCAATACGAAATGGAAAGGTTTGTATATGTTCTGTAATGTAGGCATCTGAGTTTAGAAGTATGGATTTCCATACAAGTGAAAAGTTTCCTTCCTTTTTAAAAGGTTATTTATTGTCATTTCTACTTCAGTTTGAACTAGTTTCAAATTTTGTAATACTTTAGGAGGGGAAAAATGATTGTAGTTATCTTTTTTCATATTCTTTTGAGAAATGCTTCCAGTTTAATATGTTGAATACTGGATTATTATTTTTTCCTTCGTCAAGAAATGACAGTGAAATTCAATGAATAACACACTGACAACCACAGTTTAAAACCTGTGATTGAAGTGAAATGTGTAAACTTCTGCTGGGTTATCATGTGCTTTGAAATAGAGTATTGTTGGAAGTAATTAGAAAATATATTAAGGTTTCTTGGTAATGAAGGCATGTAAGTTTTAATAATTGTTGCTTTCTGAATAAGTGTCACACTTTATCTTTAAATGTATATGGAGTTCCGAGTTAGGTCATTTCTGAATGGAATGTAAAACAATACTAAAAACAATGCTTCAATAATTTATCTTGGTGTTGCTAATAAAATTAAAAAGCTGTTAAACATTAGTATAGTTTGGACTCATTTTGTTAATTCACTCGACAGCTGAACTGCCAAAAAAATGAAAGACAAAATCCGGCTTGATTTCTTTTTCTTTTTTTTAAACAGAAAACTGAGCAGAGCAACTGGTTGGTTTTCCCCCCAACTACCTTGTGTAAAAGTTGCAAGCCATCTTCTTCCTTTCTCCTTTCCTTTCCTTTCCTTTCCTTTTCTTTCTTTTCTTTTCTTTTCCTCTCCTCTCCTCTCCTCTCCTCCCCTTCCCCACAACTTAATAGCTTAATAATTGATGAAAGAAGCCTGTGTTTAAGTGGGTCTGAGAAAATGCCTTGGAGATGAACTCTACTTTCATGGCAGGACACCAAGCATAACTGAGCAGGACTTAAGAGTGCTGAAGATTCACGTGATGCCAGATAAAGAGGGAAGAGGCAGATCAATTCTCTTTTTGTTTTTCTACCTATCACTTTCCAGACTTATCCCATTCTCGTTTCTGTTGGGTAACATATTTACATTTTTTTTTTCCTGGCCGTAGCAGGAGGTACAGTCCAGACAGACAGAAGACAGAAGTCTACTGCCGATTCCCCATTTCCAATTCATAGGGAATTTTAAGGGCACAATGTCAAATTTTAGCCTATACCTCTTATCAGCCTCAGAACTTTTTCAGTGGCTTATCTCCTAATTATATGTTTTTGTTCTCTTCCTCCTCCCCTTCAATCTCTTACTTAATGCTGTCAGTTTTGAATAACATATTGGTAGGTTATTTTTTTTTAATACCATCCAAACACCATGAGTCAGGACCTGACATTTAAGTGTTCTGTGTCATACTGAGAAAAATCTGTAGTTCACCAGTTGAACAATTATATTATTTTGGAATGCTTGGAAATATAATACAGCATTTGTGGGATAACTAACATTTATCCAGACTCAGTGTGTGATTGTTCTCTCTCTCTCTCTCTCTCTCTGTCTCTCCCTCCCTCCCTCCTCTCTCTCTCTCCTTCTCTCTCTCTCTCCTTCTCTCTTTCTCTTTCTATCTCTTTCTCTGTCTCTGACTCTCCATGACTCCGTCTCCGTCTCTGTCTCTCTCTCTCTCTCTCACACACACACACAGAGAGAGACACACACAGCACTTCCCCTGGATAGCAATCATTTTACACAAAAACATCCAACACTGGAAAAGAAGTCAGAGGGTTGAAGCTGTAAATAATATCTTCACTCCGCAATCGGAGTCTCTGTATTTTATTGGTTGTAAGAATGACAAGATTATATCCCAGCTGACAATGGAATATTTGTGTATTGGAGTTATACTTAATCACATCTGATGCCATAACAACGCAGCTGAAATCAGAACACTGGGTCATGAGAGCTATGTCACCATTGTAAAAGGATCTGATTTTGTTTTTGAAACTAACCCAGAACATTTTTAAGTGGGTTTTTTTCAGTTACATATCAGCTACAAGTGATATTCATATAGATTTGGCGACATTTTGTTTAGAGATTATTTCCTTAATAGATTTATTTTTTTTTAACAGCGAAGAATAGAGCTCTTCTCAGGCTGTTGATAAGTATTGCTTTGACAAATGGGAGTCATTGATTTTTCAACCTAACAGCTTGCAGTGGTTTTGAATGTACATTCTAAATTACTTCTTAAAGTAAAGATAACCGTTTCACGATGGAAATAAAACCCCCAAATATCTTTCTAAAGACCTTCACTTGTATCAGCCGCCTCCCAAAAAATACTCCAAACAACTCATTAATAATAATAAAAAAATGAATTCTTTCCAATTGAGGAGTTTAAAGGAACTCACGAACATGTACACTCTTTTGTGACACTCTACTTCATCCTTAGAAGGATTTTACCCAACTGTTGCCTTTGTATGCTAATTTACGTAGCCCGAAACATTGGACTGTTTGCAATAAGAATGTCAATACAATGAACTATTAGAACTGTGTAATAAGTTTGTAAATTTATGATGGTTTGGTCTTCTGTTTCCTGAAGAACATCTTCCCTTGCCAGGAAATTGCTTTTAGAATTAGGAGCTGGGTATTTAGATGTGGGGGTGGAAGATCTTTTACACACACAAGGCAGAGAAGAGATGAAATAATTCTCACCTAGCTGCATATTCATTTAGTCCAGAGGATTATAATACAGTTCCCTTGCCCTAGACATTTCCATAAGGGGGGGCGGGAAACCCAACATACTGCAGGATTAGCTCAGACAATCAGGAGCAGAAATAAGTAGTATTTGATAACTGTAGAACCCCTTGAAAACAAGAAACATCTAGCAAATTCATCGTGAAATAAATCATAAAGCTGAAAATCCAAATTCTCCATACTACCCAGGAACTGAAATTAATTAAGGTACACTGGAATTTTGAATCCTTTTATTGTTCTTATATTTTGGCCAGGGTTGAATGTGTTCAGATGAAATCCATTCAGGCCAGTAGCAATTTTCAGTAACCTCAACAAACATTATTTTAGAATAGTTGTTTAAGATTGCAGTCTTAATTTAATTCCATTATTCCCATGGGAATTTCTTTTCCATATTTATTTTCAATCTAATATTTTAATCGGGCGGGGTTACAGATGTATATATTCTTGAAACAGTGTGATATAGTATCTTCCTTCACAAGGCTTTCTGTTAAATAAAACTCCTTTTTTTTTCCAGGAATAGGATATTTCAAATACACAGAGAAATTCTTCCAGCCGGTTTGAATTTTAAGGCATTTCAGAAAAATACAGGCTAATCAGAACACTTGTAACACTCCAAATACATGCACTACATTGACCAGAAGTCATTGTGTTGCCCACTTATGACTCATGAGCACAAGACCTCTGCTACAGCCACTGACCTTTAATTCAGCAAAGTTACAAACTTTAAATCATTCTCAGGTCTCTGCAAAAACTGAAAAATTAGGAGGAAGAAAAGGTAAAATGATCAATCACTTTGGTTGAAGTGCCTTTACCCTTCTTCTTCTATGCAAGATTAATGGACTTCACATCCATGCATGCTTAACCCTTTGTGTAAGGATACAACTTTCTTTCTGATGGAAGCTGACTTGTTGCAAAAATGTAAGGTTCTGCATTCTATTCTTAGTTTCTTCAACTTCAACTTTGGAACCCATCTGCATTTTAAGGACAGAGTGCACTCTTCTCTATCCTTAAAGGTAAAGGTTTTCCCTATCCAATCGTGTTCAATTCTAGGGGGCGGTGCTCACCTCCATTTCTTAACTGAAGAACCTAGCATTAGCCGAAGATGTTCCATGGTCATGTGGCCAGCATGACTATATTACTTTCCCGTCAAAGTGGTACCCCTTTATCTACTTGCATTGGCGTGCTTTCGAACTGCTAGGTGGACAAGAGCTGGGCAAGAATGGGAGCTCACACTGTTGCACAGCACTCAGATCTCCAAGCCAGGCTGTCAGCTTTCCAGCTGACAAGCTCAGCATCTTTAACCACTGAGCCGCCGTGCCCCTTTTTCCCTTTCTTAGCTGTATAATTATCCTATTAATCTCCTTTATTTGAAAGGATGGGATTTTTTTTTGTCTCTTAATAGAAGAAAAGAGTTGGATTTCTAAACAATGGACAATGCAGTTAGTTATCCATACATTCTTGGTGAATTTATGATAAGTTAACTTGAAGTGCATCATCTTTTATTTTGTTTATGCTGTCTCTCTCTCTTTAAAAAAAAAAAAAAAAAGATATTTCAAGAAAGGCAATTTTAGGCATGTGTTGACAATACAGTAATCTCCAAAATGTGGAATCACATCAAAGGCAGCAACGAATAAGAGCAAAATAAAATATTCCATCCACACATCCATACGAGTTAAACTCCATTTAAAGACCGAGTATTATTTAATTCTATTTCTATAAAACTGCACATGATAAGGGAGAAAGGATGCAAACATCCTAGATTTTAATTAATTAATGCATTCCTCAGACCAAACATATTAGGATACCCTGGTTCATTTTGCTTTTCTCGAAGAAGGCAAAACTATAGACACTGCTGTTCACACTTGACTGGCGCCGTTCTCACTAAAGGGCCAGCGTACGTATTACAATGACTGATTTCAATGAGCATACGTGTAACCCAGGTAAATGTGAGTTACAACTTAATTGACAGGATATGGTTACTCCAACCATGATCAAGCATGTGGACCAAGGCTTTGGTGCTGCACATGGTACTCATTCTTGCAGTGAAATTTCACATGTCCTCCAGAAGGTGGCAACGGGACAAAATTGAAACAGCTGCAATCATTCGTTGTGTGTGACCCCCGTCACCCACGTGCATTTCAGTAATGGCAAAACGGTAAGTAGCCAGCCTATCTCATCCAGTGATATTTCTAGTCTGCTTGTATTAGTTGCCCGTAAACATCTCACAGGGTTTTTATTCTATCATTTTTGCTTTCTAGCGAACCCCAATCTGAAAAGGTCCAATGAGATGATTCCTTGAGCTTCTTGCAAGGGGATAATTTTCAGACTCCTGGAGAAAAGATTGGACAAGGGAAGGCAAGGATACTCCTAAACCATTCTTGAGCATCACATCATGAAATATGCAAGAAGACCTTGTGCCAGGCTGGAAAATTTCATTGAATTTCTGTTCTCCTTTGAAGGAAATTTTAACTGGAAGGCAAAATAATTTATAAAATTTCTGGGTGGCACCACTTCAAACGTCAAACTCTTAGATTCTATAACAAATGCTATACTTATTCCAAGCATCTACTTCAAAGGAAGATTTGTTTTCCCTCATAGACAGGGACATCTTAGATTTGTTAAGGAGGAAGAAAAAGAAGCAGATGGTTGTGTTTTTTTTCCTTTGTGGTCAGAATACAATGTCTTAAGTTCAGATTTTCCTTTTTGTCTGGACTACATGGCTTCGTAAAATGGATCTTTGGTAAGACTGTTTATTTGCCAAGCTGCTACTCCAATGTTACTATATTATTTAACTAATGAAGATAACTAGAATAGGGATGTGCTGAGAGATGCAGCCATGTTTAGGATAAAGATCTAGGATATTTCATTTGGATATTGTTTTTTTCTACTAGTTTCACTAAAACATTTTTAGGAACTTACAGGAGCTTGTATGACCATAATCGAGCTCCAAATTTCTGTTGACAAGTGAAACATTTGTTAAGTGAGTTTGCCCCATTTTACGACTCTTCTTGCCGCAGCTGTTAAGTGAATCATTGCATTTGTTCAGTTAGTAACATGGCTGTTAATTGAATCTGGCTTTCCCATTGACTTTGCTTGTCAGAAGGTTATAAAAAGGGATCACATGACCCTGGGACATTGCAACCATCACAAATATGAACTAATCCGAATTTCGATCACTTGTCCATGGGGGATGCTGCAATGGTCGTAGGTGTGAAAAACGGCCATAAGTCACTTTTTCCCCAGTGCTGTTGTAACTTCGAACAGTCACTAAATGAACTGTTGTAAATCAAGGACTTATATTATAGATGCTCCTCCTCAAATCTGTACATCAAGACAAAAGAGCGCCCACATTTCGCCTTCCCACTGGTTATATTCTCCCCATCAGCTCCCCTTCTGTTTGTTTGGGGAGATTCCTAGATTTTAATCAGAATTATTTACAAGATAATGGCCCATTGGTTATAGAAAGACAGATGCTGTCTGTGGGAATTTGGAGTTTTATGCTTTGTGCCTTGCACTGCCATTGTGGGTTACAGATGGGATCACAGTAGTACTGGTGCAGTCTCTTTTAGAAAGAAATTTAGAGATTTTTTTCAGAAGGGTTTGGGGGGATTGTAAACGGAGAAGATAACAGAGCCTGTGCTTGTTTCCATATCAAGAAACTTGGCCTGTGTAGGAAACAGGAGTTGTTAATGCTTCTTAATGTGTATTAAATAATATTATTTAATGTTATTATACGTATGGCAGAGGCTTAATGACATTTCTGGGCTGTAGCAAAGCAGCTGATGATCCATTAGACAAAGTAAGGTAAGAGCTGGCAGTTATGGCTTTTGAACTCAAGAAGCAGTGCTTAATGCAAGACACGCTTATTGTTGGTTGTGAGGAGTATGAAGTGAAGAAGAGGTACATAATGCAAAACAGTGTCAAGGTTTTTAATTACAGGTCAAAAGCTAATAAGTAATTCAAGGTCTAGGGTCTGTGGTTAAGAAGCTGAGACCCAAGGCTTCTAGGGTTGTTGTTTGGATGCTGTTTCACTGCCAACTAAGCTGTTTAACAACCCAGCTAGCAATGCAGCTATAGAGAATCTGAAATCCATCCTCTTTCAGTAAGTCCATGCATTTGCCCTCAGAGATTGGTGCTTGGATGCCTTAGGTGAGATGTGCTTCTCCATCTGAAAACATCTTTTCAGCCATGGTGGCGCAGTGGTTAGAGTGCAGTACTGCAGGCTACTTCTGCTGACTGCCGGCTGCCTGCAATTTGGCAGTTCAAATCCAGTCTTTTCTCCAAGAGGGGAAGCACAGGAGAATATCCTACACAGAATATAGACTAACAGGGTTGGAAGTCATCTAGTCCAACTCCCTGCTTGAGCAGGAAACCATTTCATCCAGTCTTTTCTGTGATGCAGTCATTAAAATGCAGTTTTGCAGGCTAACTCTGCTCACTGCCAGGGGTTCGATCCTGACCGGCTCAAGGTTGACTCAGTCTTCCATCCTTCCGAGGTGGGTAAAATGAGGACCTGAATTGTTGGGGCCAATATGCTGACTCTGTAAACTGCTTAGAGAGGGCGGTAAAGCAGTATATAAGTCTAAGTCTAGATTGCTATTGCTATCTTTCTGAGCCAATCTGCGCATCTTCTCCAACCAGCCAGATATTTAGTCACATAATGATTCCAAAATTTTAAAAAGTCTTCATCCTTGGTCAGATTCACAGTGCACTCTGTCCTTAAAATGTAGATGGGTTCCAAAGTTGAAGTTGAAGAAATTAAGAATGGAGAAAGATGGCGAAAGTTGCCCTTCAGAGGCTGTGTCCATCGGTGGAGGAATAACCACATCCACATTCTTTGACTATCCCTGTTCAGCCCATGTAAAGTCAGTTGGAAATTAGAAATCAAATGTAAATAATTGCACTGTAGGGGGCAGGAGAAGACCTCAAATTGAGCCTAACTCCATGCAGTCCCCATGTGTTCATTGCCCTCAAGTGGCCTTGGTAAAATTAATTGACCACCCCTTCCTTAGGCTATATGGCCACTATAAAATTATCTTTCCCGCCTCAGAAAAGATTGAAGATTACTTCTTACCATGATTCCCTAGAATCCAGATATGATAACTTCTCCTTGAAGAAATGTAACATTTAGTTCCAAATCTTTGTAGGTTCCATGACATTCCTAGGAGAGTTTGTAGGATTTCTTCTGCCGCATTGTCCAGGATTGCTAGAAAGGGAGATCCAATTACTCCATTATTTGGTTCAATGGGGGAGAGAGGAGTTGAACCAGTCTTGTAATTCTTGAAAGAGCATGAGCTAAGGAAAAGTGGTTGAATGCGATCTGCTATTTTTTCAGCAAGATTCAGCTCAAGGTGGCACTTACAAACCAAGATTAGGTTAGACTTGTGGCATCTAATGCTTTTGGACCACAGTCCTATTGTCTTAGCTTCTGCCTCTTAACAGTGAGACATCTAAACCTGGTAGAGAGAAATCCTTGAAGGTCCTAAAGAATAATTTCTTCTGTGACCAATTACTTCTGTCAGGAAAGGTGAACTTAGTCCCTCCTCCGTGGGTGGGATTCTAGCTCCCACTTTCAGAGGTCAACAGCTGGATTTTTAGACCTTTGTCATTCTTTTCAAGCCAGACTTTTCCTGTTAAAACTTGTTTAAATTATAAACTAGCAGTTAAAAAAAGAGAGAGAGATCATGTGTGTTTCCCATTGAACAGGTTCTTTAGGCTATTATGATAATTAAAAACATATGGTGCCTACATGAGTTAGGGAGAAACCGCAGATGTACAAATTAGCTATTATATAAGGTTCTCTTTTTGTGCCCTAAAGAGAAAGAGAATCAAACCACTAAAGTTTAAAAGACTTCTTTCTTTCTTTCTTTCTTTCTTTCTTTCTTTCTTTCTTTCTTTCTTTCTTTCTTTCTTTCTTTCTTTC
>JANHFL010003726.1:134762-148872 GCA_032468155.1 Oxyrhabdium leporinum | reverse complement strand
AGTCAGGAAGGCAGGAAGGAAGGAAGGAAGGAAGGAAGGAAGGAAGGAAGGAAGGAAGGAAGGAAGGAAAATCCCTTAGTTTCAATAAAATCAATTTTAAGAAGAAATGTTGAGAGTTAAGAAAATGTTGCTATATTTCTACACTAAAAGACAGAACTTTGTAACTATTGTGTGGTTAAAACTGAGCCACAATTCTACCTTGCATAATACCCAAAGGATTGAATGGTGCTTGGCCTCATGTAGATGTTTATGGATTTGCACAGCCGGACTGCAATTCTACACGCCATTATTGGGAGTCCACCCTATTGAATTCAACAAATACAGGCGGTACTGTAGTTGAGCCTGGCGCTTACGGTCATAAATTGTGATGTCGTAAAGTGGGTCACCATGTGACCGAACTCTATTCTCTAACCTTATTTGCAGTGGTTGTTAAGTGAATGCCATGGTCACTGTGGGCTGAGCTTTGCTGGAAACCTAGAGCCAAAGAAACAAATGACCCAGAGAGATATCTACCCGGAGTGAAGTGAAGATGGCAACCACAACTGAAGCCATTGTTGTTGTGTAGGTGTGTTGCACGTACAATGAATATGAAAACAGGATCACCCCATCATTTTGACTTGTTTGGACCGTTCTCTGCAGACACGCGGCCTTTTCTTAATCTCAGACATCAGGGCTTGTCGCCACTGAGTTATGATTTAAATGTGCTGTGCGTATTCTCCAAAGTATTCTTTGTTAGTCTTAATTCACATGCTGCAGAGGCAAAAGCTAATGTGGCCTGTTCAAAGACAGAACAGCCTCTGGGATCCTTTGCCTCCCTAACCATATTGTAGGCTTTCAGGTTAGAAGTGGGGCAGGACTCCAAGAAGCCTAACTATGCAAATACCCAGGGGTGGGTGGGGGCTGTTTTATGACCTGGTCCTTTAAAATAATGATACACGTTGTGTCATGTGGAATATATATATATATATATATATACATATATACTATGGCGTGTCTTTCCTTTTTCTTTTTTCTTTTTAAAAAATATGTACTGAGCAGACTGTGAGCAATACGTTTGATTTGCTGACCAAATGAATTCTGTAATCACAATCTAGGCTTTTATGCTTATGTGAAACAAAGCAGTAAATTTAGATCGCTTTAATCACATGTGAAAATGATGGAGTTTCAAGGGACTAGGTCCTGGAAACAGTGGAAGGACAGAAGATTAAAAGAGGGAGAGAGAGGGAGGCAGAGCAAGATTCTATAAACATAATATTTTTCCTGACAATCTTATTTAGTAAAGCAGCTCATTCTAACTATTTCCATCAGTCCCTTTTCATAGATCCTTTGCTTCAACAAAAGAGGCAGAAATTGCTCTAATAATGAGACAATTGAATTTTCAGGTTACAGTTTCCCTTTGAACGTTCATCTTTGAAGAATTCCAGCAGTTTTAGACAACTGAACAGGGTGTCTAGATTTGAGAAGTCAACTTTCCTAACAGATCCCATTTTATCATTACTTTTATTTTTGACTATTGCATGTTCCCAAGCAAACGTCTTCCTCCTGAGACCATCTCAGGATACAATTTGCACATGTGGGTGGAAGAGAAAAACATTTCCATAATTCATCATCAAATTATGTCCATTCATAAGGTCAACAAGATGAGATGTATGCACTTCTTTGTAATCTAATGAATCACAATTTTTTTTTTCATCCGCTCAGACATCTGTTCTTTTAATGCCTATTTTAAAAGGGGGAAAGGCACTTCTTTTGATTGTGAGGCAATTATTCGAAGAGAATGGCCTTTTATAATTCTTAACTTATATCTGGAGATAAAGACAACTAGGAGATTTGACGGCCATATGAAATATATATGCATATATTTTGCATTCAAAGTGAAGCCCAGTGCATTTTGGGCACCGTGCCAGCTTCATTTGGGTGTGAAAATGTCTGGCATTTGGCTGGAGTTTTAGTTGCAGTTGAGTACACTGCTGTGAATTGGCTTTTCTGCCTGGTGAATAAACAATGTGAAAAAGATGGGAGGCTAACATTGGAATGATCCCATCATCCTCCAAGGTCTTGCTTTTATTTCCCTTTTCGACGGAATTCCTCTTGCATGGGATGCTAGGATAACAATTACATGCTCCCAGTCTGCCATCCTGTCTGCATGATGAAGCTGTAGTCCAACAAGCTCCATTCTCACGCAGTCATTTGTGTAAGGACACAACTGGAAATGAGATTGTAAATACAATTGTAAATATCTAGAGCGCATGAAGGAAAGGATTGCCCTTAACGGAGAATATTTGCAGCTGGGGGTTGAAAGGAGGAGTCCTTGGTGCTCTCTGAGCTTGGTTGCTTTCTTGCAGATGTTTCAGTATCAAAACTAGGTAACATTGTCAGTGCTGATGAGGTTACTGTCAAATGTCGGGGAAATCAGGAGATCTGGGCAGTTCAAATGGGTGTAAAGATTCATTGTAAGCTTAAGCTCGCTACAAGAATCTGAACTACTAACGATCAAAATAATTTGACGGTAAATAAGGAATTCACAGTGGGCTGGACTTAGATTTCTTGTGGGTGCGAAGGGACTCATGACTGATGACACATTTGACCCCTCCCTCAGGCTCAGCCTGGTCATCTCCTATAGTTAGCTAGTTTGGGTAATGAAACATCTGCAAGAAAACAACCAAGCTCAGAGAGCGCCAAGGACTCCTTAAGAGTTGCCCTTTCAACATAAAGACCCAGCAGGAGCACGCTAGATGGTGATGGAAATACCTGTCTATTTTGCCTCTTTCCTTCACAAACCGGTTTCAGTTCGACAGGACTTGGTTTTAGGTAGTGGATATAGGCCCACAGCGTTCATGTTTTCCCCGAAGCAAGAGAAATAGGGAAAATGTGCAAGGCTGACCTAAGACCTTTTTCTGTCACAGGTGTCCTCTCCTCTCCTATATCCAGGAGAATTGATTGGACTGACCATTGACTCTTTCTTCAGTCTTTACTGCGTCTGAATACAGTATGTGGAGGAAAGTGCGAGACATATAAGCTATCTCCTAGCATTTCTCATAAGAAGTGACTCTTTCATTCTACCTAATGGTGGGGACAGCCTGTTCTAGGAGGCCCATGAAAGCTGCATTTTCAGATAGCTTCTTAATGTTCATTGCTTTGGACGAAAGTTCTGGATAGCTAAATGCCCTTAGTTTAACCTGATGCAAGGAAGGAAGAAGAAACAAAGGGACACACACACACACACACACACACAAAAGGTGTGGAGTTTCAACTGCATGGTTGCCACCAACATCATGACATTTTCACATGCACACACAAATACACCTGCTCTGGTGTGTCTCTACAGAGTTTCCTCCTCTGAGCCTCAATCCTTCATTTTTTTTAAGTATATGCGCTGTTAAAATCTAGTGGATTCATGAAATCCATAAAATGCTTGGTATGTGCCACCCATTTCTTACAGTGAGATGAACATATAAAGTTAATCAATAAATAAAATAAAGTGCACAATTGTGATTTTAGGAATCCAAATTCTTCTGCCATCATTGTTCTTCAAGAAACCATTTTTTTTCCACTTCTTTCTGTAGCACCAAAACAGAAAGAAAACTCATTTAGTTCCTTAAAGATAGGTGTTGAAATCATTAATAAAAGATGTGCCAATTAAACACACATACACACACACATACAGATGAACCAAACTGGTGATACCACAAATGTGGAGATATAATACTGCAGGAATAATTAGATGCTAGCATCAAAAATGCTGCATTAAATTAAAACAGTGGGGTGTTTCCATTTACGGTATTTTCAAATTTTGCTCTTTACCTGTCAGAGTTTATCTTGAAATTGGTTTTGATTTTGTTTCCTCATGGTGCTTATTTCCCTTTCATTTCCCTTCTCTTTGATGTGCTTTTCTGGAGCTCGTTTGGACCTTAGAGCTTTTCTGGAACATTTTTGCTCCATCTGCTATAAATAATTGGACCCAAACAGTTAGCTCACCTAATAGTCATCCTTTTGAAATATATTGGAATACAAGGAACAGTGATTATAGTCCTTTGTAATTCAAGGGAGATGACCCGTAATGGGATTAATAGAATCACAATTGGAAGCAAGGGGGGAAAAAAAAGAATTTTCAAATAACATTTTGTAACTCTCCTCTCTTACATTCCCCTTTCTACATCAGTAGGAACTGTAAAATAGACTTATCATTCTACCAAAAAAGGATAAGGGCTATTATGGTTGATAATAACGAACACACAAAACAAAAGCACTCTTCAATACAGTTAGTCCTCAACTTACAACCATTCATTTAGTGACCAAGTTACAACAGCACTGAAAAAAAAGTGCCTTAGGATGTTTTCCACACTTAGGACCAATACAGCATCCCCGTGGTCACTTGATCAAAATTCAGGCGCTTGGCAACCGGCATGCATTTATGAAAGTTGCAGTGTCCCCAGGCTCATGTGGTTCCCCTTTTGTGACCTTCTGACAAGCAAAATCAACAGCCAAGCCAGATTTACATAAACAACGGTGTTACCAACTTAACAAGCGCAGTCATTCACTGAACAACGATGGGAAGAATGGGGGGGGGGAAACCCTCATTTAACAATTGTCTTGTTTAGCAACACAAATTTGTGGCCTCAGTTGTGGCCGCAAGCAGAAGACTACCTCTCCAGCCATCAGGGAACGAAAGCAAGGAGTAAACAAATATCAGAAGCCAAGATAAATTCAAGAATAAAAGCACCCCAAATCTTCTGCTATTCCAATTCTGCTCTAAGAAGAAGTTAGAAGGTTGAAGCTGCCAAAAGTTCCAGAGTCCTCTTAGCCTTTGTCTCTGAGACACAGAGGGATCGGCAGAAGCCAATTGTTGCTATGAACATCCTGGTATAAAGTCAAAATATTAGAAGTTTCAAATTTCAGGCTGTCAAAATTGCCAGATTTTATTTTATTTCCCTCCCCACCCCCCACCCGCCATCCACCACCATGGGTTAGTTGTTTTTTTTTTTATTTACTTCATCTCTCCATTCTGTGCCAGTCAACTAGCTGTAAAGTAATTGTGTTATGAAATGAAATTAGGAGGGCGAACACAGATGCATAGGGACAATATTTTGACTGGGGAAAATGTCTAATGAAGCCGTTAAAGACTGAAGAGTGGCTATGGAGCTGCTGCGTGATTTCTTCCTAGTCAAAACAGGTTTGTGAATGGGATTTCCCCCCCTCCTCCTCCTCCTCCAGCCCTCTCATCATCATGGAGACTTGCTTGTAGAATCCGCTTCCCTTAAATTGCTAACGCTTTGCCTTCCAGAATTGAAGATGGTGGAATCTTATTTAAAAAAAAAAAAAACTGTCGAATGTTGGATGGCTGCTTATATCTCTGCAGATACATTGGAATAAATTAAAGATGGTGTGAGGGGTATTTTTGTTGTGGTTGTTTTGCCTACTGAAGATATCATAGTGGTCCCCTTTGGGTAAACTTTGTGGGGTTTCAAACTTCAGATGTACCAATAAAGGAGAATATTCGTAGCTCAGGGTTGAAAGGTAGGGTCCTTGGGGGCTTTCTGAGCTGGGTTGTTTTCTTCCAAAATGTTTCCTTGCCCAAACTAGATAACCTCATCGATGCTAGTCTTCAGATATTCTAGAGTTCTGATGTTCTAGAGCAGGGCTGTCTGTCAAACTCATGGCCCGTGGGCCGGATTCGTCACGTGCTGGCCACACTCATGGCCCGGTTTAGCGAAGGGGGAAAAGGTCGTGATACGTCATGTGATGCCGCCGTGATGATGTGAGTTTGACACCCCTGTTCTAGAGTTTATTGTACAAAATTAAATTCTATCTGAAAGCCCAAGCAAGTGAGAATGTACTATGTTGACTTCTGAGGTCCAAGATTCCATTATAGCCGTTTTGCTCTTTGTAAAATCTTCCTGGTTCATCTGATGATATAATGGCCACGTTCGTACTTCAGCAAGAATCTATGATTTGAACTACAGTCAAGACCAAGTTGGTGTCCAAGACATATAATATTTGAGTCTTGACTCCAGGAAACTTGCCAAGAAAAGTCCCTGAAGTTTTCTGACCGAGATTTCAGGACTGGTTTGCCATTTGTTTTCTTCCTAGCGTTGACTGTTGAGTGTACAGGCAGTCCTTGCCTCACAACAGTTCGCTTAGTGAACATTTGATGTTACAATGACGTTGAAAAAAAAAGTGACTTATGACTATTTTTCACACGACCCTTGCAGCCTCCCCATGATAATGTGATCAAAATTTGGATGTTTGGCAACTGGTTCGTATTTATGACGGTCAGGGTGTCCCGGGGTTCTGTGATCTCCTTTTGCGATCATCCAACAAGCAAAGACAATGGGGAAGCCAGATTCACTTAACATCTGTGTTAGTTACTGACTTAACAACTACAGTGATTCACTTAGCAAATGTAGAGAGAAAAGTCGTAAAATGGGGCAAAGCTCACTTAACAAATTTCTCACTTAGGAACCTAAATTTTGGTCTCCATTGTGGTTGATGTAACTGGACCAAAATCACCCAGACAGCTTCACACCTAAGGCAAAACTAACAGTCTCCCAGTTTCTACTTCAGTACCTTCCCCATTAAACCATGTTTCTCTTTGGGAAGAGAGAGAGAGAGAGAGACCCAAGGTCACCTGACTGCCTTTGTGCCTAAGATGGGACTAGAACTCCCAGTCTCCCAGATTCTAGACTGATGCCTTAACCACTACACCAAACTGAAAACCTAATACAATTTGGGAAGCACGTGTTCTAAGTTAAGCAATCTTCATCAAGAGAGGTCTATATTTGAGGCAAAAATTTGGACTATCTGTACCATCAGCCTACCCCTTCTTAAAGAAACAGTGTCTTTTTTTGGGGCAGCATAGATGCAGCATGAACCTAGTGTGTTAAATTTTTCATTTGATTAAAAGAATTGTAGACAGATGCCATGTGCACACTCCAAGTGTTCCAAACCACATTTTTTGCGTTTGAATCTGCTACACAACCCTATAAATCAAAGAGAGAGGGGGGAACTGTGAGTGATTATATTATTTTCATTCATTTTATCATTTATTTACAGTCTTTTAATATGCCGGTTTCCACCAAGCCCCATCAAAATAATGACAAAGATGGTATATAAAAGCTGTAAAACAATATTGAAAGAACATTTGAACTGAGGAGTAATATTTTTTTTAAGGATTTCAGAGCTGGTTTAATGCTGATAGAGTTGGCTAAATTCAATAGAAATGGGAGTGGGAATTCATCACTCTTCGCTCTGGTGCTGGAAAAAGAATGCAGAAGAAACAAATGGCAACCTGCATCATCAGGGAGATAATTATCCTCCCTTCCTATATATAAAAATAAAATAATCCCTTCTCACCCCTAGTGTTATGTGTCTTCTTCAATCCCAAGTCCTCTACCAGAGGTCTGGGAAATGAGGAGGAAGGATGTAGTTATTTCTCTTTGCCTGTTTCTGCGCTGCTCCGCTCCCTCTACAAACAGGTTGTGGAGGGAAAAACACCCCAATTGCAGATTCTAAGGTCAGCACAGCAAGAGTCACTGGGCAACCAACTCCAACGGGCACACAAAGTCCAGGAAAGCAGTCCACAACTTGAACAGGCCAGGATACATGGCACAGAACTGGGTATGTTGCTTCAGCAACACCTAAATCCTCAGGACAGGGTTAAGTAGGTGACACCCTTGCAGCCCTTCCCGAGAGGCAAGGTTGCCTTCTCACAAGTAGCCTAGCTGACCGGCATTGTACTTATCTCCTCTCTGCTCTATGTGTCCTTGGATCAGGAGGAGATAGAGACTCCACCTCCTTCTCATTGCTAATAGGCAGCAGCTGCTCCCGGTTCTAGCCCGAAGCATCCTGGCCAATTTGCTGCAGCTGTGGCTCACCTCCCTCAGCCTGTCACTCATCTGATCGACCCAACTGAGGTTGCTCCATCAGGCTAGCATTCTCCGAGCCCTGATCCTGACCAACACTCAGCTCCGTGCTTTCCTCCGCCGACTCAAACTCACCTTCGTATTACCCTCTGAACTCGCATCCGGAGTGGATCCATGACAGTTTCCTTCCCCTTTGGTCATCAAGCAAAGAGAAATGCCTCAATGGGGATTCATAAGACATCTGCAATATATAAACAGCCAGGAAATTTTGCACTGATGGTGTTACCTAGCCTGGTAATGAAACGTCCAATACGTCTTGCACCAAATTTTATTTACTGAATTCTGCTGTTTTGGGGTGTAATTTACTTGGCTGGCTATGGTTTTGTAAAGATTATGGAAGAACAGGCAGTCAGTTGGGTTTTCATTAGTTCAAAGAGGATTGTGAGGTTTTCTGATTTTCTGATTGTCTAACAACAGCAAGCATTAAAGAGATATTTTTTCCCCCAATAAATTACTGGCTAGGGAAATAAGAACCCAGTTTTATCTGAAAGTATGGATGTGGTTAAATTCCATTGTTGTTCACAAAGTCATGGTCTGAGTATGCAATATGAAGTTCCTTCCCCCTCCCCATTCTTAGCTTCGGTTCACTCACTTGAAACATATTTTAGAGCTTACCTCCCCTTGGAGGACCTCAACCTTCTAGTTAGAAACTAAGGCAATCCTATAAGAACCAAATCAACTTTCCCCAGCCTTGGATTTTGATTAGTTGAAATCATATGAGTGGTGTGATGACCTAGTGGTGACACACACCTCCCACTCAGAAGGCTGAGAGGTCAGTCCTAGATAACGGCAGATGTTTCCTCTCCTAGAGTTGAGTGCAAAGAAAAAAAAATCTGCTGTGAACTCCACATAGGAGTCAGGAAGGAAATCTGGCCAGTAAATGCTCAGCTCCAGCCAGTCACCCTGACTCTACCCCAAATTAAGGGATTACAGGGTCATAAAAAGGGATTTTTAAAAATACTTACAAAAACCTGGTGGAATCCTTTTAAATAGGATCATAGCACTGGATCTGCTGTAACGTTGGCCTTGTTTTTAACTCTGCTGATGTTTTGACAACCAACATCTGAAGGAGCATTCTCTCATTGGACTGCTATTAATTCAGTTAAAACGTAGGAGACCAGAGAATAAGTAGGGAGCTCGAGCCTGCAGAGGACTAAGGAGACCTTTATATTGCTCAGGCATCACATTCAGACTGTCCTTTGCCCTCTCTTACATTCCTTATTATAGTACATTAAAACCCTTTGCTCTATCAAATTGACAAAGGCAGCTATAAAAGGGGTCCTTTCTAATACCCAGTAATATAAACTATGTTTGTACACTTATGACATAATCCCTAATTACTTCCATACTTTTACGCGTAAAGAGCTTCAACTGTCTTGTTTTAGCATGCTTACTGAGTGGAATGAATTCTGTTGTTATTGTTTTTTAATACATGCAAGGCAATTTGCAGAGAGAAGGACTCGTTTCTGGATTGGTTAGGTGGCTCATATTTAAAAATAAATATGTCCGGTGTCATTGATCCATTACATCTTGTATCAGGATGTGACCAAAAGAGTTTGCCCATGACCCTGACAATGCCTAGAGTACTTAAAGCAATTGCCCTACCTTTTAATAACAATGTTTATGAAATTGCTTTTTTGGTTGCTTATCATTCAGTAGTGGGATTCAGCCAGTTCGGGCCGGTTCAGACGAACCGGTAGGAAAGGTTCTGGCTGGCCCCGCCTCCACCCCCCCCCACCCCCCCCCTTCCTGGAGTTCTGCACAGGTCCTGTTTTGTCTCCCAGGGGACTTTGGGGAGGCCCACTAGGCCTGAAATAGGGCACCAGGGCGGTATGGCACAGGCCCCCCACACCCTGTTTTGGTTCCCAGAGGGCTGCAGGGAGGCCCACTAGGCCCAAAATGGGGTGCAGGGGTGGCCACACCCATCCAGTCACATGACCAATAAGCCACACCCACCAAGCCACACCCTCAGAACCAGTAGTAAAAAAAAATATGAATCCCACCACAGTTATGATTGATGTCTTAGCTATGTCAAAAATTCTAAGAGAATGCCTTGGATTGGACTTCACCTTTTTAAGAATCGTTTTTAAAAAGGATAGTTTTTGTTCTATATAATAACCAGGATATTTTTTTGGGGCAGCGCCTTGTAGTCTTTTGCCCCTGCCACATATTTTTGGAATATAATCCTTAAAATATCACCAGAATTGATGTCTGGGGCAAAAGTGGATAAGGATTTTTTAAGATGGAACAACTTCCTACAGTAAGCTAGAGAAAGCAGAGACGGTAATGATGGGGCCAGCTAACCTTGCTAGCATTGGCCATTGTTTTATTTTTATTAGTGGATCATTCAATTTATTTTTAAGGGTGATGGTGCATTAACCGGACTACTAGCCATGTTTAGTAAGACTGACAGAAGTCAGAATCCAATAAGATCCAGGGGAATTATATTTTGTCTCCCTTTGCCTGATTCCTATTACCCAATCACATCTCCCCAGTTTCAAATGGAGCTATCCAAGGTCCTGTGTTTTCTGTTAGAACTGTTTTTCTCCATCCTTCAAATAATTACTCCTGACTGAATTCTGGCCAATTTGAAACTCTACCTAAGTTTTAACAATTCTGCCTAAAATTTTGGGGAAGAGCATGCATGCTACTTTGGGCTTTTATGTAGAAAAATTAATAGTTTAAAAATAAACGCATGTAATTTTTCCTAGGAGTGAAGCATTTTTTCCTGTTTAAATAAGAAGAAATAATAATAATTTCAACTCAGTTATCAGTATTTTGAGAAATGAGCTCATAGCCCTTCCTCCCATTTAAACATTATCCATGGAATTGTATCTGGTTAACACTCCATTAGACATTAATGTTAAACACTTAAACATTTCATATATAATATAGAGGTCAGGCATGTTATTCTTTCATTACCAAGATGCCATGTATCAAATCCTTCACAGGAAATATGATTCTCAAGAAAATAGGAAGATAAATATATTGATCACCACCTCTTTGCCAAATTAGTCCAAACCCTTTGAACTAAGTCAGAAAGTTTGATTTTGAATAAAGTATAAGTGAGTGAAGCTTCTTTTTCATTGGTCAAGAGTTATAGGAAATTATTGGGAGCTGAGCAAACAGACAAGTACATTCTTATGCATGTTGAAGTGACCGTTTTTCAAAGCTCTTCACTATCCAAAATTGCCACCATTTTTATAAATCTGACGAAAAATTCCAAATCTTGAGCAAACAAGTTATATATAGGGTGTCAAACTTGGGAGCAAAAGGGATAGGCCAAAGAAAGAAGCATAATTCAGAAAGATTAAAAAAGTTAATGTCTCAACTTTTCTGTTTCAAGACTGAGCTACAAAGGAGCAACAGTTATTGCCTTGCTCTCTCTGTCTCACACACAAAGAAAAATTCTGAATTCTGAGCTTTTTTTCTCCTGGAAATTGTTCTGGTTTTCTACTTCATTCCCTGGAAAGCTTATTGTTGTTTTTCTTGGAATTTCATACATTGGTGCTTTTAAGTTTGTCATTGTTAACAAAAAGTGGTAGTGTTTCTTACAAAAAAATAAATAAATAGATCAATGAGAAGACCTATCTCATGCTGTCTGTCTTTGGGATGTAACTGAAAAAAAAATGGGAAAGAGAAGATATTTGTGTACATGGTTAGGTGAGCCTCATAACTTGGATAAATATATGAAGTATAAGAAACTCACATCTCACCTGTGTGGTTTTCATCAAGTTGTTGGTTGAACTGATTCAATTTGTAGCACCAGACAGCTATCTAGAACTAAGACTGCTGTGAATCAGTCACAAGGAACACAAGTTTATTTCACACCTATTTTAAGTTTGGAGATGATGGTGCCATATCTATTTGTATCAGCGTGTAGTAAGTCTCACACTTGCTTTCACTTTCCCTGTGAAAAGTAGTTCTTTCTTTTTCTTTCTTTTTTTTTTGGGGGGTGGGGAGCCTCACAGTAAGGCTCCCTAAAGCAGAAGCATCTGTGGGGGTTTTAATTTGCAAAATTGTGGTTACATCCAAGGGACAGGGCTTATATCATAATCTTGTGCCTGCTGTTTTGCAGGTTTTGAATCCTCTGAGGATGGTGCTGTCTTAAACCAAGCTCTTCAGTGAGATCACTCCATGTGAGTAAGCAGGAGTAACATCCAAAGTACTTTGCTTTTAATCTGGAACCAATTCTGTTGTTGTTGTTGTGTTGTTCAGTCGCTAAGTTAATATCTGACTCTTTGCAACCCATGGACACACCAAGTTCCCCTGTCCTCCAATGTCTCCTAGAGTTTGTTTAAACTCATGTTCATTGTGTTGATGACCCTATCTAACCATCTCCTCTGCCATCCCTTTCTCCTTTTGCCTCCCATCTTTCCCAACATCAGGGTCTTTTCCAAGGGGTCCTCTCTTCTCATTTGGTTGGCCAAAGTAGTTGAGCTTCAGCTTCAGTATCTGTCCTTCCAAAGAACAGTCAGGGTAGATTTCCTTTAGGACTGACTGGTTTGATCTCCTTCCAGTCCAAGGAACCAATTCTGCCCATCCCCAAAAGTCCTAAATTATGACAGGTTGTTTCAGCCGCAATTGATTACATGACTAACTGGTGTCAAACTTGACTTCTCATCAGTGCCCCATTGATCACTAATCCTTTGGCGCATATTGTATAGTGTTTTCACACTGCCTGGAGGAATGCACTCACTACTGTGGCTGGACTTTTGTGTGTCATACTAAGCCGTCATGTGATGGTTGGTTGGTTTTGATTTAGCATAATGTCTCAGCCTAGCCAATTCTTCTTTAGTCAATGAACCATGGTTAAGCAGACCAAGAATTACAGTATGAATCCAGCCAGGGGTATTTTGCCTGTTGTGGCTGATCTTACTCAAAAATATCAAAGGCACAGAATGGCTGCATAGTTGCAATCTCCCCAAATCTTTGGCAAATAAGAATTTCCCCTGGCTGAAGAAAATAAAATGGCTTTATCTTTCAAAAACTAATACCCTGCCTGTCCAAAGACATCTTTCTTTAACTACAACCAGTGGTCTTGACTGAATCTCACCTATATGTAGCTCAACTATTCTATCATAGCAGTCATGGTGAGATGTTGAAAGGAGTGTCAACAAATTGGACAAGGTATAATTTCTTTCTTTCTTTTTAATCAATGCGTCCCTTGCCTTATTTTAGTTCAGCATCATTTCTCAGTTGCAAATTTTTGAGTGACATGCAGAATGCAAAACAACATAAAAGGTTTGCCCTCAGGCAAATGTCTGTCCATGTAGGACTTTAATTATTCTTTCTAAGTCACGTACAATATGCAAAAACCTAGTTCCCTGCATAGAAATCAGATGCATATCACTTGGATGTATTATTATTATTATCATTATCATTATTACTACTACTACTACTATTACTACTACTTTAGGATACAGACCAGGTGTTTGCAAAGCAGTTTTTTAAGCTTATTGCTCTGATATTAGAGAGGAAGGAAAACCACCTTTTCGATGTAATGTTGTAACAGAATGTAAACACCCCATTTTGTGGCTTGTTCTCTTCTTTGTAAACACATGGACTTCATTCAAAAGTATTTGCTAGATGTATGGAGTGTGCAACATGCCATATTCTGCTTCTTCCTCCATTGTTAGCTCCCAATTTTCACCGGTTGAAGCTCAGCCCAAGGATATTTTCACACACCACTGTTGAACTGCTCTAGGAAGAGTTTTTGGTGTTTTCTGTTTTAAGATAACAATTGATTACACTATAGAGACAAGATAAAATAAAAAAGCCAAGTACTTCTCATAAAATATTGCAACGGTACATAACCCCCCCCATCATTCCTGGCAACTCTTCCTCATTGCTAAGCAGGGATGTCTAAGGGACAGGGGAAGGTGGAGCACCCAGCAGATTAGGAAAAGATTTGCAGAGTTATTCAGAACTATGGAAGCACATTCTTCTAGATTTTGCCCAGATAAGCATTGAGTCCAGTTTTCCATTGCATAGTTTATGTCCAAGGAGAATTTGAAGCACTGTCTCTCTTTCTGTCTTCTCTTTTCTCTCTGTCTCTCATTACATAACTACCTATCTACGTATCTACCTATCATCTATCTATCAATATCATCTATCTCTATCTATCTATCTATCTATCTATCTATCTATCTATCTATCTATCTATCTATCTATCTATCTATCTATCT
>JANHFL010003726.1:111183-123300 GCA_032468155.1 Oxyrhabdium leporinum | reverse complement strand
TCTTTCTTTCTTTCTTTCTTTCTTTCTTTCTTTCTTTCTTTCTTTCTTTCTTTCTTTCTTTCTTTCTTCTTTTTGTCTCACCCACCCTCTAACTCAATTTCTCTTCCCAGAGCATTCAACATATCTACTATATACATTTTTCATTATATCTACCAAGCCATGGTATCTCAGACCTTCCAAGCTGGCAAGTGATGCCAACAGGCTTGAATTGCCAATTCCACCAGTGAATGTGAATGAACTGTCAGGGAACTGTTCACATGTGCATGATGCTATCAGAGGTGGGGAAGGGAAAGACTGCCTATGTATGGGCTAGAGGCATTAAGACATTTACAATCAAGCCTGCTTTTTCTGTTGCACCAAAAGAATATTAGAACATTACTTTAGGCTGCCAACCTGTACCCAGATAGCTGGGAATAAGTCTTGCTGAGATTGCATTCTTAGCAGACACAGCAGGACTGCACTGTGAATTTTGCAAGTTACTATGTTTTGCATACACTTTTGTGTGTCCCCCATCCCGCCCCCGTCCCCTGCTTCCAAGTCCAAATTTAAGCACCTGAAAATATTTTGTTGTTGCTTTTGTTAAACCTGTTTGGTGTCTGGAAGGGGTGGAGGAGAAGAGACTGTTAGACAATAAGCATGTATGACGAAGAGATAATGGATTTACTTTAACCTTTGTAATGTTGTGCGATATTTAAATTTATGTTGATTCCCTCCATGTTACATGCAAGTAATTAATTTTGTCTTACTGACAGATGATTCTCAGTGACTGATTTTCAAGAGAAAATCCAGACAGGTATTTTAAAAAAAAACAAAACACACAAAAACAAAAACATTTTGCTTTTATTCAAGATGGCTTGCATGGGGGTGGGTGATGGAGGGGGGCTTTGTTTTCATTATGGGGAAAAGGGCAGCTATTCAGGTGGCAGGCTGAACTCTCATTACCGTTAATAAATCTCTGATAGTTAATCGTGTGAAACCCTGCCAAGGGGAGGTGGGTTTTCTGTTTTAAACAATGCACTTGCTCCAAGATTTACCTAGATCTGAGTATTAGAAAATGCATGCCTCTGTCTTTGGTCAAACCTCCTTACGAATAGCTTGGGAGAACGTTATTTGTCCAGAACAGGAATCCAAATGAATATTTTTCCCCCAGGGTTTCATTACTGGATCATTAGAAGAAACCCTAAAATAAGTCAGCGCCAAAGACTCATGGCATAGCCCTTCCTGAATAGTGTTTCAGATGAGCCATGAGCAAATGTTTCCCCATTTTTACAAATGACAGGCTAACGTTTCTGCGTGCAGAGAAGTGTTGGTTTTGTGTTATGTAGAGGAGATGACCAGGAAGAAGTGACTTGTATTTTCTCCTAAAATCAGCAATAGCATCTCATCCAACCTGCTGGCTCAAGCCACCCTCTCCGGGACCAGCTATACCCTGGGAAAGTTATGAGAATGAAATCTGTATTTATGTAGAATTGCTGAGTTTCCCTTTTGCTCCTGGGTGCTCCAGTTCATAGCTTTTTCCCCAGTCACTCTCTTTCCTCTCTCCCACATGTCTTTTCCTCCCCTTAACTGAAACAGACAGCATTGGTCCTGTCTATCTGTTCCTGTTTTGCAATTATGCTTCTTATTAGCTTCTACACTCTGAAGCTCGTTTCGTGTGCGGAGAGCGGGAACAGACAGAGCTGGAAGCAAGAACTGGCATTAGAATGGAGTTTCCCTTTTGGTCTTTCATTTAGGAAAGGTGCTGAGGAAACTTTCCATTTTACCTTTGCTGGATTTTATACCACAGAGTTTGAGCGGTCATATTTTGGATTGCAAAGCCTTTTGGCTCTAAGTTAGTCTACTTCCATTAATGATCATACTTGGTTTCATCTCATCCTGGATACTACAACTGGGTTCACTTGATAGAGAAGACAGGCTTTGCCTTTTTGTGATATACCAAATAGTAGCTCCTGTGATAAACCCAGTTGAAATAAACTGGGTTTAATAAGTTATTTAGTTAACTGTGATAAACCCAGTTGAAGCCCCATTTGAATGGTACAAGACAGGTCAAACAAGTCAACTTCAAACTTTGGGTGATGATGGCCAGGATTATTAACTGGAAAAAAATAAGGAATACTTGTCAAAAGATCAATGAATTGGGAAAAGAAAGAACTGTTGGTTGGGACAAACACAATAAAAGAGCTTATTTTTTTGTGTGTGGCTACAGAAAAATTACAAAATGTAAGGAAATAACCTTGGAATTAACCGTATAATTCCAAGGTTATTAATTATAGGCCATTAATTCATCAGTGTGAAAGGCTGCATAGGTGCTGACATCTCATATTTTTTATCTACACGAGGATTGAAGTATAAGAATATATCTTAACTTTCCAATGCTGGTACTTGGGCTTTTCTGCTGACTCTCTCTGAAAATCCCACCTACTGATCTGGGGACAAATATTTTTAGTACTTTACTGTTTTCCCCATGGTGACTAAATGGATAGTGCACTTGAGTATATCCTTGAGTCCTTGATAGATCTGAAGCATCATTTAGTCTTAATGCCACACGGTATACTAAAATATAATCTGTTATTGTGTGTATGTAGGCAAGAAGGGACAAAATGCAGCTTTGATTGGCCTTCCTCACCTTCCTCAAAGTCTTTTCCTTTTCTCCTCTCCTTTTTTGGTTCCCTTTCTCATCTCATCTCTTTTTTCATTCCTCCTCTCCTTTTTTTTCCCTTTTTCCTCTCTTCTTTTTTTTCCCATTTCCCTTTTCTCTCATCTCCTTTTTTGTACCCCTTTTCTACCCATTCCTTTATTCATTCCCTTTTTCCTCTCCACTCCTTTTTTCATTCCTCTTTTCTGGTTCTCCTCTCCTCTCCTCTCCTCTCCAATTTGCAGTTCCTCATAATTAATGTTCTCCTATTTTATTCTTTTTAAAAAAAATATATATTTCTACTCTAGCTTTATCATCATTCTCTTCTCTATCTATTGTCTCTTCTGTGAAGGCATTAGTGAAGGTGGGTTTACTGATGCTGCTTTTTATTGTCCTTCTTTCCCATTGAAGTATGGGAAGCCAGGGAAATTTGAGAGCTTTGGAAAGAGCATGATGCAGTGAAGGACACTTGATGGAACTAAGTTAATGTAAGAACCACAGACTCCACCTCAGATATTTTTTTAGGAAAATTCTCTTTTCATTGTAAGATATTCCGGAAATATCCCCCCACCCCACCCCCAGCAAGCTGAATGAATACTGCTAGGGTAAAAAATGCAGGAGAATTTTTCTAAATGGTATGAGTTTATTTAAGGAAATGAGAGGTTGATTGCTTTAATAATGTGCTTAAAAAAAGTGCTACCTCAAAATATTATCCGAGAAGCCTTACTTGAAAGATACAATGGCACTGATGATTTAAAAATAATATTGAGATTTCGAACAGTAGGAAAGCTATGCATAGCTTTTTATTTTGAAAGAAATAGAGTACTACTTCTGATGAGCTTAATGTTCTGGAACAAATTTCAGGACAATGTCTAATAAATTTTGCTCTAGTTTCCTTTGTATATTTTAATAGAAAATACTACTAAAAGTGCAAAATAGCTAGCTAATACATATTGCATTTTTTAAAAAGTATACGAAAAAAGAAGGGAAAAAAAGAAACTCACAAAAGCATATATTTCTTGAGAACAAAATAAAACTCACCTAATATAAAGCATTCCTGTCATGCTTTACCATTAAATTAACATTTAAATCAATTTATTTAACAATAGAACAAAAATGGGACATTAAACATAGTAAATAGTATACATAGCCCCATTTTTTTTAAAGCAGACCTTCAAACAGGACTTCTGACAGTAAAATACTTGTTCAAATATAGAAACAGGGATGGGTTGTTCAGACAATTTTATAATTGATGGCTAATGGGTATCCTTCTAGCCCTATAGTATTTGTTATTTTGAATTTGTAAAGAGCCTGTGCACAATATTCATTACCGCTGTCCTCTTGTTATTTTCCAGCCCTTTGGCATCGAGTTCAAAAGAATGTAAGCATCTGCAGAAACCAGCGAGTCTTTCAGAACAAAATTAATATGTAAAAATCACATCTGTCCAAAACGGAGCTATATTTTATATCCATAAAACCAACGTAATATACCCAGACTGTGCTAACGGTTAAGATATAGTGGATAAGTATTAAGTAATTCTAATATGCACTTTGTCTTGAGAATATTAAAAAATGCTTTATTGCATTCTTTGCCATAATTTCTGCAATCAGCAATAGCAAGACTATCCATTGAGGATTATGTAATAATCTATAGGAAGGTGCTGTCCGATCTTTTCTACCATAGAATCCAAATCTTGGACGTACCACAGGGAATTTATATAGGTTCTAATGAACCTTTTACTTCCCAAACCCTGGTCAGAAACAATTTCTTACCCCTGGTCAGGATATTTGGGACATTCCACGAATGATAGTTTAGCAACTGCTGACTTAAATCCTCAACAACTGTGTTGACTCCACTTCTGAAGAGTTAGAAGCCACAAGGAACTTTGATCTGAAAGGTTTACAGTAAAAAAAACAACAACCTGTACAGTGGTACTCAGATGCTTTGAAACTCATCAAATTTGGTACTCAATACATTTTGACGTGAAATTTTTTCCTGCTACTCATTGTTTGGTGCTCAGCACATGCTACTATCTGTCTGTGTCAGTTGCCTTGTCACTCACTACATTATTCCTTATGGGAAAAATTGGTTTGGTACTTATTGTTTTTGGTACTCATCACATCTCCCGGAACCAATTCATGATGAATGCTGAGGTACCACTGTATATCATGCGAGACTAACATCTCGGTCAATGTTACTGAATACATCAAATTGACTGGGTTCATCCATCTCATTCTGCAGTGAACATGGTTTGCAAACCACAACAACTGGTTTTGCACACCATATTAAGCCTGTTTTATGATCTCGGTTATTAAAAAAATGTTATGAAATGCAGAAAGGATAGAGAGTGACTTAGTTCTGAGGATTTTTTAAGGAAGCCAATGAGGTTTGCTTTGTTAAGTCTTATAAAATTATATTGTGCATATATCCTTTGAATGCCCATGAATTGATGCATCTATGTTTACGTGGTTGAGGAAGGCAAATGTCAAACAGATTGGAGTCTCACACTCAGCTGACTTTCACAAAAATGTTAATGGAAATCCAAAATATTTTCATAGTCTATAGATGTAGCTATCAAGATGAGGATTTTAGACAAAGATGATTTTAGCACTCTATGTCATGGCATTATATATATATTTTCTTTAAAACGTCCTCCACAATGTTATGAAATGGTGAACATGATCTCTTCAAGAAAAGTTCACACTGTCTAAAATCTCCATTTTAGTTTTAGTGCATTCAGTACTCTGCATGCCTTTCTTTTGAGTAAGTACTTCTTATTACCTTTATAGTTACTGTCCCTTCTGGGACCATTCCCTATTGTGCCTTTGTCAAGAAATTCCATCTAAATTCCTTAACTGTCTGTTTCTTCTTAACATCAGTTCATACCCACTTGTTGATAGAACACTTAAGATGCCATTAGCTGGTTCAGGTTTTCCCATTGAGGGAAAATGTGGACTTTTGTGGTGTCTCTATAAAATTTACTCTACTTTAACAAGATGAAATAACAAAATTGATGATTTCTTCATACATTTTCATTATTCGAACGTGCAGCATGCAAACAATCCATCAATTTCTGATGGGAAAGCCTAAAACATATTCACCTGTACACCTAGCATACCCTTAATGATACAATTTGTTGTACTATTGTTATAACTTTTGTCTAAAGTCATCTCTAACTTATGTTCGTTGATCAAATCTGTATGGCCTTCCATTTCTTAAAAAAAAAAGAGTCTCTGGGTGACGTACAACACTTATTTAAGAGAACAATAAAAATTCATTACCAAAAATCTTGTAAGAAACACAAAAGCAAGAGAGGATGATGTTCGCCACAGTAAAGGAACCATCTTGAGATCTTCCTGGTCCCATGGGAGCTCTAGGTCTGAAGTTAAAGCCAGGTTTTGAAGGACCTATGGAAAGTTAAGAGGGATGGAGCTAATCTCACTGCTGAGGGAGAGAAGATTCCAAAATGCAGGTGCCAGAGAAGATCCACTACACTTGATGGACCTGTTGAGATCCATCAAGTGTAGATCCCTGATAGATGGGATCCGCAGTGTGTCTTCTCTGCCAGATCTGGTGTTGGTCCCACTGATTTCAGAGTGCCATTCATTCATTCATTCATTCATTCATTCATTCATTCATTCATTCATTCATTCATTCATTCATTCATTCATGCATTCATGCATTCATTCAATTCCTATAGCTGCCTTTCTCAATAACTGACTCTGAGAGGCTCACAATTCAAAACCTAGATTGCAATTAAAACGTAAAAGCATGAAGATACTAAAACACCTTAAAATTTGTAATCAAAGTACATACAAATGTAAGATAACTGGCCCGTTAACAATATAGACAGGAGGTGGGGCCATTGGGTCACGTAGGCAGCCTTGGGAGCACAGCCAGATTTTTAGAGCTTCACAAAAGGCTAACAGGTTACGTTAGGTGTCTGGAGCAGCACTCATCATTGTAACTTTTTTTTGGGGGGGGGGAGTCCTACTTCCTTTTCAGTTTTAGTTTTAGTTTCAGTTTAGTTTAGTTTCAGTTTTACATCGTATAATTACACGTTGACTTTGGTCTGTGGGTGTATTTGGTGTGGTATTTTCTCCAAGCCCTCTTACTGCCTAGGCTCAGTGGTAAAGTCCTACCATGGTCTTTCAGATTTCGTCTCCATCCCAATGGGGTAGGCGCCATTGAGTTGCCATGACTGTCGATCAGCCATTCCATCACTTCTTCAAAGCATCAAATCTGCTAGGCATCAGAACTCTCTGGAAACTACCGGAGAATTGTATCCATCATACACGTCTCATTTTATCTCGTTAAGAGGGGAAAAAATGTAGATCAATAGTCTAGCATTCCTTTTACTAGATGGGCGAATGGATGTATAGATGGATAATATGAAAAATGGGGGGGGGAGGGAGGGAGGGAGAGAGAGAGAGAGAGAGAGAGAGAGAGAGTGAGAGAGAGGGAAATCCAAATCCTTTATAGATCAGTCCAATGTTCTTGTTGCCCTGAACAAGGAGGCAAAAACTGGGTAGATTGTTCTGGTGGTAATAAAACCCAGAGAGCTGTTAATTATGCTCACAGCATCCGTCTTCATTTCTCTTTAGCATGTGTGGGGCCCTCTATTTTTTCCCCAAAAAATATTCTATTAGTTTTTGTTACGTATGATCTCCTTTTTGTGAATCCATGCTGAATATCTTTAATTAAATCATAACTTTCCCTGTTTTGTCCCTGATTAGTGTTTCCAATATCTTCCCCACTGCTGAAGTTGAGCTTACTGGTGTTTAATTTCTTTGGTCGTCCCTCGAGCTGTTATTGAGCTGTTATTAAGCCTGTTACATCCGTGGCCCCTTGCGTTGCTGCGTGCTTTTACCTTTATATTTTTAGAACCCACTTTAGACACCTTCCAATAGGTAGATGCCCTCATACATGCAAACACACACCTGAATTTAGATTATGTTTGGAAAACAATCTTAAGTCTTTGAAGGAGCACTCTCAAGTGAAGGAAACATCACTGTTTAAAGGACTCACAAAACATCTCCAGCAAAATTCCTTCCATTGCTTTCTGTTCTGGGTGCTTTTTGGATGCTAACTCTGTCCGCACTTTCCTGCTATAAAGACCAAGAATATTTGTCTTCAGCATCGTTTCTGAAAAACAGTCAAAATCAGAGTTAAATCCTGTGAGTAGATTAAACAATAGATACCAGCAAACCACTATTGCCCAGTTAAGATGAGGAGTTTGGACAGATGATTGACAGCTGCACAGACTTCAGAAGCACTAAACTGGCTGAATTCCAAAATCTTGAGATTGATCACCAGTTGGTTTTTGGGTTAGTTCCTAAGATGCTTGCACGTTGCTGTGAAATTAATTGATATGGTGATTTTAAGAAACATATGTACAGTCCCATCATTTGGTCTTTAACTCAACATGTTGGGCAGAAAAGGTGGGGGTGGGAATCTGGAATCTTTAACAGAATATTTTCTCATTTCTTCTCTTCCAAGTTGGGTGGTGCCTGCT
The DNA here is from genome assembly GCA_032468155.1 of Oxyrhabdium leporinum. Lineage (NCBI taxonomy): Eukaryota > Metazoa > Chordata > Lepidosauria > Squamata > Cyclocoridae > Oxyrhabdium > Oxyrhabdium leporinum. The sequence goes on along the minus strand of JANHFL010003726.1, from coordinate 115,149 downwards.
ATTGTAATGACATTTTATATCTTCTGCTCCAGAGAGTATCATCCCAGAGAGCCACAGGTGTTCATTGGAATTACTCACACATTTGTTGAATTGGCCATTCTGTCATTAAATGAACTTAAAACTAAAAAGCCTTTGGCTGAGGAAAGTGACCAATAGAGAGAGACTTTGGATTATCTGATATCCCATAACTTAATCATATGGCTTTTAAGAGTGGGACACGAACAGCTGTGTCTCACTAATATCCCTGTGCTATGTGTAAAGCGATAGGCTTTCGTTCTAAACTTATTTTCAGAGGAAGAAGGACATTTCCAGCAGGAGCATAAATATCTGGCCTTAACCGTTTTGGTTCCTTGAGACAAAATTATTCATCACCTGATATTTATTAAGATGGCTGCCCTATGTAATCTATGAATAAGTGAGATCTGTAGGATTATTTTTCAGACTTGGAGTGAAAAGTTTGGAGATCACCATTCTTCTTTTTAATCTCCTAGACACCACATCTGCATCTTCATTTACTCCTAGATAGATGAAACAGTATTTATGTTCTTTTAAACAACAACAAAAAAGACCCTATCTTCAACCCCATCAGCCCACTGATATAATTGTCCTTTTTTTCCCCTGCTTCTTAATGCTCCGTGCATTTAATACGTGCGTTCCAAATCTGTGCCTCCGATTAACTGTTAGTTTGTGCTGTTTTCATTGCTTATTACTCAAGAATGTGTGCTTTAATAATATTAAAAACTAAGACAAAGAAACTGTAGATTAGAGACTTTATTTTCAGGGTAAAATGATACGGATAAGTGAGCGTCAACTGACCAGAAATTATTTGCTTCTGTCTGTTAGACACGTAATGGAGTCATTTAACTAGTCAAATTAGGAGCTGTAGAAATGCACTATGCTTCATTACGGAGTTCGAATGGGCACCATTTTACATTTACGTCAAAAATTATCTCATAGCAAATTAATGTTTTCATTCTGCTGAAACACCAAAGCGATGCAGTATTAGCACCACCTAAGGGCTGTTCTTAGAATAGTTGCATCAAACTCGGCAAACATATTCCCGTGTAGAAGAAGAAAACAAGGGTGAATAGATTGGCTTTGGGAGGTTCGAGGCCTTGTACCCCCTCTTTTTTCTTAAATTAAGCCAATGTACTCCAGTGTGGGTCTGGAACTGTAGCGGATTTGGGAGACACAGCTTAATGTGAACTGGTGGCAAAATAAACTCTCGTCTGTTTTACCAGCACTAATCTTGGAAATGGTGAGATGTCTTCCAGTTTGGGGGGGGTGGGTATCCAGCTTTCCCACAACCTGCCCAGCATCCTGAATGGGTCACACTCTAAACCCCAGATTGACCACGTCCCAACATAGGCACCACCCATGCGAAGCTGAACTAGATAAAACAGCTGAAAGAGCTACAATAGAAAGTCAGAAAGGTACCGGGTTACAATTGTCTATTGAGAAAATAGAATCTTTGTCAAAAAAGTAAAATGGCTAAGAAAGACCATGGTCCTGGCAACTGTATATTGGGTAGGGTAGTGTAAGCTAAGTAAAAAGGGGAAGGGCATATTTAAGGTATTTAAATAGTGAAACAAGAGAGATAAAGTCAAGAATAAATGGGTGCTAGCAGATCTGAACTGAATATTATATTGTCATATAGAGACAATAAATTTGAAACAAATTGCAAATACATAAAAGAAGAGTGAAGAGATCAAGAGTAAGACAAAGAAAGTTAAGATTGGACCAAGTTAATAAAGAACCAAAATAGAAAGAGCCTAGTTTATGAAATTTTCAAAGATGATGGAAGACAAATAGTTCGCAAGGATAAAAAGGTAGACAAAATATATAATGAATGATACTGGTGTGTAAGCCGACTTTAGCCATTTCCTTTCTTTTTAACTCACACTTTTTAATTTATTTGGTTTGCTGTTCTTTTAATAATTTCCTTTTCTATGCATATGATTGATTGATTGATTGAATGAATGAATTTATTTGCCACCCAACTCACAGTGAACAACTCTGGACGATTGCTTTCCTTGAAAATAAATATCGTGATATATATGCATGTGTGTTCATTTGCACAATTAAAGAGCTTCGGGTATACAATAGTTCGAAGGCAGAGTTTGGGAATTGTTTTGCATCTCAAGTCTTTGGTATAAAGTTGGGTTTGGCTTTCAACACAGGGGTTGTGATTCCCTCCATTCTTTGACAAAAAGAGGTTAGAATTTTCAAACTTAAAAAAAATCTGAGAAGGTTAACCAGCATATATAAGATCCAGTTGGCATTTTTCAAAATTATTTCAGGACAAATATAGGCCCTTGAAGATCTACACTATATATTGCTTGGATGTTTTTTCTATATCAGAGTTGGAATTGTCAAACTTGAACTTAGTCTAAAAAGCAGTAGTTTTTGTCACCTAAACAGCACAAAGGTTTTGCTGATGTTTTCATCCAGAAAAAGAAATGTGATGTATAATAAGGACAATGACATGTGTAAAACGTTGCAGGATGCAGGTTTCAATAATTACATAATTTAGAATAATAGTACTAACAGGTTTTTAAAAACAGTAACTCAAAATTCCCATTGCATAACGCAAGAAAATGCTTTTCAATTTTTTTTTAAAGGACACCCCAGTTGAATCCAGTGTCCATTGGCCTGCTGTACCCTGATTTGTATATATATATATCAGTATTTTCTACAGGGGAAAAAATTCTCTTGTGAAAACATGATTAGTGACAACTGGTATTTACCACATCAGGTGGACATTTTGGGGTCTAACAGGCTCCCTGATGTGCTAAAAACCACTTGTCATCATATAGAGGAGAGCTGCACACACAGATGCACACGCACACACAAAGAGAGATCAACTACTTGTCATGATACCAATGTGCTAAAATAATATCAAGATGACTTGGCCACGAGAAGTACAAATGAGGGACTCGGTTCTTCTGTGTGATGCGGAGGTGTAGAATAGAAAATGTACATTCCTCAGCTCAGGAGAAAAGGTTTGATCTGACTTATCTTTGAAAAAAAGTAAGAACTCTTCGATACTTTCCCTCACAGAAACTTTGAGAAAAGATGTAAAATTTAGAGGAAGCTTTTTTTCCCCCCTTAATCAGAGTTTGGGTCTGTCTTGCTTGTGCCCATCAGGCAGAAGTTCTTTGATAAAAAACAATAACAATACTTTCCATTTCATTTTTTTTTCTCCTTAAAGATTGTCAGGTCTGTCTGTCTGTGCAATTTGTGAGTTTGGCAGAAATAACCCTGTGCATTTTTGTGTTTGTGTCTCATCATTTACATTTCCCCTCCTAAAGTGTATTGTTTTGTTCAGTGTTCATTCCATTATAAAACCATTTTGTGTCCTTTTTGTTACTAGACACACTTCCTTAATATTTCTTTTTTTCTTCGTGACATTGAAGCACAAACCACACCACACCATTCTGAGAACTGCAGTTTTGGACATCCCTGTGGAAGTACCAATATCTGTTTATATTCAGCAGCAGATCTACAATAGTGGCATTCGCCTAATTGACAGGTAGACTGAAGGTCTTAACTGTTCCCACTTTGGAGTGGCACTCAGACTAAGTTTCTTTTCCCAAATAGTTTTTTTTAAAAAAAAAAATGCAAATATACTTCCCAGGAACTGAATGTCAATTGTTTTGAATTTAGGAAAACTTTTCTGAAGCCAGAAAAATATTCTACCACAGAGTGCAGGCCCCAGTGTGGAAACTGGGTTATATAGAAACATAACTTATTGTGGCTAGTGAATAAGGGAAGTGGGACCATCGTTGGAATGGTAGGCCCTCTGCTGGTATTTGGTCCTTGGCAAATCCTGTACTTTGACATTCTCTGGAGCCAATATCCTCCTCCTTCTCTCCTCCTCCTCCTCCTCCTCCTCCACCACCACCACCACCACCACCTCCTCCTCCTCCTCCTCCCTTTGTGTCATTCTCCTCCTCCTCCTTCTCT
>JANHFL010003726.1:63541-79514 GCA_032468155.1 Oxyrhabdium leporinum | reverse complement strand
GAAGGAAGGAAGGAAGGAAGGAAGGAAGGAAGGAAGGAAGGAAGGAAGGAAGGAAGGAAGGAAGGAAGGAAGAGGCAACTTCTCAGATTGTTATAGAACATTCTACAAGCAGGGATGTCCAACTTTGGAAACTTTAAGACCTCTGGACTTTCATCACTCAGAATTCCCCAGCCAATATGGCTGGCTGGGGAATTCTGGGAGTTGAAATCCAGAAGTCTTAAAATTGCTAAGGTTGGACACCCCTTCTCTATAGTGATAATTTCAATCTTCCAGAAGAGCTGCCACCATTATATTTTATACTGTATGTATTTGGCCAAGTGTGGTTATAGGCACACAAGGAATTTGTCTTCCTTGTCATTCAGTTGTACTCATGAAACAACAAAATATAATAATACTAAATACTAAATAATAGTAATACTAAATATACTACTCAAATAATACTAAATACTAATTATTGCTGATAATTACCAAATAAAAGAAAATTCAAGGGGATATAATAAATGAAGGTTTCTGGCAATTATTACTTTTTGTTTTTGACAATGTTCACACCGTTTCCTCCCATGCCTTCCCTTCAACATATTCAGCATTTTTTCCCCCTGACTGTAATGTGTTTCAAATAGAGGGATTGTATTTTTTTTAAGGCAGCAAAATCCTCCTTTGTTATGCAAGAACCTCAATAAATGAAACTTTAATATAATTCTGTGTACAAAGCTATGCAGACATAAAAATCAACCATGCATAGAAACCACTGCTGTCTGGAAAGTTTGTTTTTTAAAACTAAAAAACAAACAAACAAACAAAAACTTAAGTGTTTTTTTTAAAGAAATTCAAAGTCTATCATCTTTTTTGTTTTTAAAGGAAAAAAAAAACATAACTAACACTGTGAAATGGCAATTACTACACCCACCCTGCTCCAAAGTTATTTTTAAGGCTTCTTTCATCTTCTTTCTCTGAGATAAATCGACACAATTTGCCCCCATTTTGGTGGAATCAGCCTTGCGGTGTGCTTTTGACACAGAAAATCCTTAGCAAATCAAAGCTCTTGTTTATCACCAAAATGTGCCTTCAATTTTAGGGTTAGAGACTGGAATTGTTTAGTGAATGAATGGGTTACAAAATGGCTTGAAAGGCCTCGATCATGGATACTCCGGTCTCTGACATCTAAATGGTGTTTGTTTTTTTTCTAAAACATGCTTAACTAATCAATTTTTTAGGATCAGTTAACACGTTGAACCATAAACTCAAAGCAAGGGCTTGCATAAAAACAAACAAACAAAGTCAGTCATGGATTCATTGGGTGTATAGGGCCACTAGAGGTGTGAGTTCAATCCTAGGTAGTAGCAGATATTTCTCTGTCTGGGCACAATGAGTAAATGTCTGTGGTGCACTCTGCATTTGCAACAGGAAGGGCATCTGGCTCCATTCAGTTGCCCCGACTCCACCCCGATGCAAGGGGTCATTAAAAGAAAAAAAATAATGGGTGCATAGGGCCACCCAACTCAAACAGTGTAACTCTAGGCAATGTACAACGAAAACAAAACATAATCATAAAAAAAGTTAACCATACAATGTTGAAGCAAACTTAAGAGTAGAGCATGCAAAATTAAATATGATAATTAAACAGTCAAAACAGGATTCATCGTCTTATTAACCAAGATCAAAGGCATCACTGCCTACTAGTTGCTTGGATACTATGGATGGAAGTTATGTGCTGATAGCTCCATGAAAACTATAATATGTACACACAGAACTAAATACAAAAATACTCAGAGAGGTGAAACAGGAAGTTAGGAGAAGACAAACATTTACTTACTTATTTAAATGTCGTGTGGCTGCAAAGAAGGCAGTATGTAATTGAGAACCAATATAGAACTGATCTTCCTTTTCTGTTTTGGTCTGAGTTTTCTGTCCAATTCTCTGTAACATATTCAGAAAAAAGGGAACACAAATGATGAGCAGACTAGATACCAAAACATCTGCAAGAAGATTGAAGGAAACCGAAGTTTGGTTTTGAAAAAAGACAACTAAGAAGGCATATGATAGCCCTTTTTAAAATATTTCTATGGAAAAGTATAATAGTCAGACTCCTAAATATAAGGAAGCAAACATTCAAAGCTGGCTTTGAAGGCCAATTTCTTGGCCTCCTTTAAATTTCCTTTTAAAGTTTGGGTCTGATCAATTTTCCAAAACATGGTGGCACTTCTTTTCATAGGGAAAAGGATGGTTTTGTGTGGTTTTTTTTTAAAAATATGGGACTATTGCTTACCAAAATACATATCAACTCTATGAAAGCAGAGCTGACATGTATTCTAGTAGGGTTCATAAACTCTAAATACCTTTTAGGTCATCTTGCTAGAGGGTTGGATTAGTAATCGATCCCTCATTCCTGTGGGAGGCAGAATTAGGAGGTCCACCTCTTCTTATGTTAATGACATCTTTTGATTAACAAGAACTTTGGAACAGTTTATGGCTGGGGAACCAATGCATATCCTGCTGTTCAAAATCCATGCCATGGAATCCTATGGAGGACCAGTTAAGATGTCCCCCAACTGTTAGCGGCCCACGGTGGAAGTGAAACCCAGGGCACGGGAGAATCAACAAAAGCGATTCCCGTTCACTAGTCTATTGCTTTATTTAAAGATCCTATAATATGGGGTGGTTGCACTCTCAATCATATGTAAGGCTTCAGAATATGCAGGCTATTTTTTGAGGCCAGATGGTGCCGTGCGCTTTACTGCTTATTCCTTCTGCGGCTTCTCATATGTACGGCTGATGTGCATCCTGAATTCTTTGTGTCTTGCTAAAATCTCTAATCTAAAACAGGCAATCAAGCACAGAGCACAGCAATTCAGAAAGCACAGCCATAGCTTTTAAGGAAAGAGGTGGAGGGGAAGGAGGTGAACAAATCAGCAGTTAAGAAGCAGATGTGTTTGCTGGGGGGAAAACAACAAAACAACAGAGGTTATCAGAAATAGCAAAATTGGGACCAATAAATACAGTTAGGCAACTTGACATATTTCTGTCCCGGACAAGGTGACTATTGATTTAAGATTCCCGGGTAATCTTCTGGAACAAGATCATACATACGGAGTTGCCCAGGAAGAGACACCAGGATGCAAAGACAAGGCAAAGACCATTTGAAAGAGATTTCTTTTCATACATTTTATGTTGCTTTACTCCGGAAACATATTACACCGTCGGTGACCACTGCCACTTCAGCCTCGGTTCCTTATTTATTTATTTATTCGTTTGTTTGTTTATTTGGTATTGATATCTATTTGGAAGCAAGGCCACCTTCGGAGTGCAATTGCCTTGATGCAGAGGAAGGAAGGGACCAGGAAAATAATAAATAAATAAAGAGTCGTCGTAAAAATTCATTCTCTCTCTCCCTCTCTCTCTCCCTCTCTCTCTCTCATCGTTGCTTTTTTAATTTTATTTTATCCTGTAGCTGACATTTCTGCTTCTAAGCATCTGAAAGTCATTAGAGACTTTCCAACCTATCAGGTGCCGATATAAAGGAGCTGAGCAGGATTCTAAGCAAGACATGGGGCATTTTTCTCCTATGGGGTGTGTGTGTGTGTGTGTGTGTGTGTGTGTGCATCACTGAAGAGCAAATCAAAAACATTTGTCAAATGAATAATATTAGCAACACCGATAATAATGTGAAAAGCCTACTTCTCTTGCTTCCCCCCCCCTCCTATCCTGAGCTCTTGCTTCCTCCCTCATTTCTAAGAGAATGGCTTTTGCCGGCGGACGTGGGTGAAACAGTTTTACTCACAGATGGTAGTTCTGGCATCAGATGGAATTTATATAACAGTAATTCTGATACTCTGCCAAAATAGTACTGAAAACACCAGGGAGATAGTACGAGGCAAGTCATGTGGCTTTGCCGAGCTTGTTGTAGGAAGGGTATTTTTTTTTGTTGTTGTTGTTTTTGGAGGGGGCGGGGGTTGTAGGGAGGAGAAGGAGAGAGGGAAAAAAAATCCCTTTCACATTCTCCTTTTTTATATGTTATGGTTTTAGCCTAGAGGGCCAGAAACGGCACTCAACTCTGCCACAAGCAAAAATTTCACATTTCTCTCTGTCTCTTTCTTTCTGTCTTAGAAGAGAGCTTCCCAGATGTTGAAACTGTTGGCAGGAGATGGGGAAGTGCCAGAAGTGCCCCACATGGCTTCTGAGGGTATCTCTGGCTTTACATGGACTAAAGGTTCAAAGATGGCAGCCATAGTGTTTTCAAGAAGAGTGTTTTCCAGTGTACCAGGCCAAGTTCATTGACCTCTTCTGGCACAGGTCAATAAGGACTGAATGTTTGCATTATCATTATCATCATTATCATCATTTTTATTATTTTTATTATTGTTGTTGTTGTTGTTGTTGTTGTTGTTAACATGATTGGCCAAATGTTCAGACTGGGTTTGGCATTTTTGTCTACCAATCGAGTCCTTACCAAGGACCTGGGATAGGCAGATCTGGATGCTTGATGGAGTTACAGGATGGAGGTTTTTCCAAGTAAAGCCACCTTTTGCAATTGACTGATGGTGAATTTGTCAATGCCAATGGTGTTCAAGCGGTGCTTCATTTGTTTTGGGATTGAACCCATATTATTGATTTAATCTTCAATTCACTTCACTCTCTGGGACTGAGTAAAAACTTAACAGTTGAAGTCCTAACCAAGAACCTAAGAGCCGTTAAGGTAACATCTGAGTATATAGGTAGTTCCAAGTAAAGTTTTCTTTTGTCTGGGTTGTTGTTTTTTTGCAAAGTCACACTATTCAGTTCTGATAAGTCCAAAATTTCCATGTATCTAGCCAGCCTTTGGGGTTTTGCTCCAAGGGCTCCTGTTACTATTGGTACAACCATTGATTTCTTCTTCCACAGTAGCTGAACTTCAATTTGCAGATCATGGTAGTTCATTGTTTTTTTTCTAGTTGTTTCTCTTCAATTCATGCATCACCAGGTATGATGATGATGATGATGATGATGATGATGATGATGATGATGATGATGATGATGATGATGATGATGATGATGATGATATGCACAACAATGTGAAATCATAGTCGCCACTTCCGTTAGCTGGTGTTGGTCTTCATATGCATAGAGCTTTTTCCAAGAATCTGGCACTCCCAATATTATTATATTAAATCTTACAGCCTTCAGGCCATGGGGCAGCACCAATACACTGTTTCTTGACCAATCTGTAGTAGAGATGCTTAGGTAGATCTCCTCAAATCCCATGACATTGGATTGCATTTCCAAGTTATCCTGAAGAGGAGGGGTGAAAGACCACAGACTTGAGGTGCCCCACACTATAGGAACCTCGACCTTGACCTCCCACCCCCTCACCCATACCAACTGGGACTTGGCAGAGAGAAAGGAGGAGAACCACTGTCTCGGCCTCTCAGAATTCAAGTGCATTGTTCATTTCCGCAAGTCAAAATCACTCCTTGCTTTTCTTAAAATGTCTTTTCATTCAGGCAAGGCAGATATGGGCAACTTATACGAAGGTTTTGTGTAACCTTCAGCCTTATTGCAAATGTCATTGGCAGGCAATTGGTGCAGAACAGCTGGGCAAAGAAAGGCCTGTTCCTTCTACTAGAGCAAATGGAATGAATTTAGGACATAATCAGTGAGCCATCTTGGAGCTGAGATTCCAGATTCAATATTGACTACAACCTTTTCTGAGAAATGGTTTACGGCACGGGAAAACATTCCGAAATCATTTGAAGAGGAACACATAGAACACATATTATATGCTCGTACAACAAACTCCTCCACTTGCCCTTTCTTTGGGTTCTTCCAATGCACCATAAAATCAGGGTCCAATCAGGATTAAACAACACAGAATAACAGAGTTAGAAGAGAGCTTCAATATCTTCAAGTCCGATTCCCTGCTCGAGTAGAAGACCCTGTACCATTCCGGACAAATAGTTGTCCAGTCTCTTTTTGAAAACCTCAGTGAAAGAACACCCACCACTTCTGGAGGTAATCCATTCGGCTGGTTAATTCTTCTCACTGTCAGGAAATTTCTCCTTAATTCTAGGTTGGATCTTTTCTTGATAAGTTCCCACCCGTTGCTTCTTGTCCTGCCCTCAGGTGCTTTGGAGAATGGGTCTACCCCTCTTATGTGTGACAGCACTCAAATATCGGAAGACTGCTATCATGTCTCTCCTAGTCCTTCCCTTTGTTAGACTACACAAATTTAGGTCTGTTTGCTATGCTGGATCTCCAAGAAGTCCTGTCCAGCTATGTTCCTCAGATGAGAAGAAGCAGTGAAGCCTTACGAAGGTTTTACGTTTTAAAATAGTTCAAATGCGACACGTTGTCTCTCTTTCTGTCTCTCTTCCTCTGTTGATCTCAGGGTAATTCTCAACATCTCCACGTTTTGTTAAATGTTATAAACCAATGTGAAGCCACTTATTTGTTCTTTCCATTCTTCTACCTCTATTGTAAGAAGCATTTTCATCCATCCAGAAGACATTTCCAGGCAACCTTTCCTCTGAGGTGCAAAAGTTACTCTTTTTGCTCTAATTCGGCCAACAGAACTTTATAGAATATTGTTATTTAGTGAGCTGATTTTTTTTTTAATGCCTCCTTGGTAATCCCTGGGACATGTTCTCAATCCTAAAAGCTCCTGAAAACTTCATTATGGGAACGCAGTCAGTAGGAGCCATTTCAGTGGGTCTACCAATAGGGGAGAGGGTTTATCCCTCCTCCCCCTTTGAAATGTATATTGTGAGACTCATAAAGCAGAATAGCTTCATCAAAGCCATTATTGTATATTGGACAAATGCATTTATTCAGCATTTTCCACCATCCATATTATTATGTTCCTGCTTTAGGGCCATTCTGGACTACTGGGTAATATATACAGTATTTGAGAATATTTGCTGTGCAGAATAAAAATATGCCAGAACTTTATTGAAGAGAGGGGAGGGAAATCTAAATGCACAGCAGTAGTCACCAGTCATGTTATCGCTTGTTGTAATGTGGTGCCAAATTTGGAAAACGGGAACAGTTCCCAAAGACCTTCTTATTTACCATTATGCTTTTGAACTTCATCCCTGGCTCCAGTATACAGAATCACAGGTAGAAGTACAGATGTTCTCCGCACGAATGGTGAGAAGCTGAAGAAATGGTTGTCAATACCTACAAGGTGAATCAGTGATCCGAAATGTCGTGTTTCACCCCTTTTCTATGTACTGATCTCACCCAGTGAATTTCTCTATTGCATTTTAATTTCTTTTGTTATTCCTTCAGATGGGCTAGATTAGACAGTTACAAATCTGTCTTGAAGATTTCTGGAAACATTTGGTAATGAGTGTGTAAGGGCTTACATCTCCCTTCTACCCCATACAATCAGATTATTCATTTTGTGCTCACACTTTGGAATTCTTATAGGAGAACCCATTGGTTGGTGGTTCCCTTCTAATATTTCTTCAGGAACACATGTTCTAATGGATGATGATGATGATGATGATAATGATGATGATGATGATATCCATTCAATCATGTCCAACTCGTAGCGATTCCAAGGGCCAGGTCTCTCCACATCTTCTGATCTTGCACTAGTTCTTTGAATTTTTATGGGTTGTGGCTGGTGTCAGCTTTGATGGAATTCTTTCTAATATAGTTGTCCCTTCCTCAATTGTGATGTCGATCAGATGTGTGGCCTCAGTGCCAGAATCCTCAACTGCATCCATGCTACTTGGAAATTCTCTGTATTGAAATCCTCACCTCTAGAAAACATGAGTTTCTGAAGTTGCCTTACCTTGTGACAAATCACTATTTAGCCAAGGTTGATGATTTTTTAGAAACGGGAAACCTGGTGCCTCCTAGCTATTTGTGATGATACGACCCGCAGCTCTTTGCCTTGGGTCACATTGATTTATGTGAACTTCAAAACATCTGGAAAGCAAATTGTGACTGAATGTTTTCCTTCTGGGATGAATCTTCCAAATAATTTTGAGTACTGCCATATAATCCTGATGATAACTTAAAGGGTGGGGAGAAACCCTAAGGGTAATTTTGCATTTGTCTGCATGTTTCTAATTTATTTATTTGCTGGTTTACAATGTATTGAAAAGAAATAGATATCCCCTGGGCTTTGATTTATTTCCCCTTTGATAGCTTTTAATGCTTATGGCTGGACAATCCTTATTTCTTGGGTCTTTCTCTGAATCTTAGCATCAATGAATGTTTGCATGTGTGATACATTTTCTATTTGCATCTGCGTGCAAATAATATCCACACAAATACGCAAAACAATAAAACATAGCATAGCGGGATGAGCAGAAGGCTTTTTGAGTAATAGACTATTGGCATTTTTCTTTGAAATTACCGTTTCTTGCTGTTTTGGGAGAGAGCCATGATTTTGCTGCTATTAGTACACCCGTAACAATCTGGAATTAATTCCTCATTTCAGCCATATGACTCTTCTAATGTCTTTTTTACACTTCTGAACAAACCCTACATATGTGCCTTTTAATATGACAAAGATTAGGTTTTTTTCCTGGTGCAATGGGATATGGAATTTGGATCCAGACCAGGTATTCATTTAAAAAGTCAGAATTAATCTACCTTGACCATAGAGATAAACATCCTTTAATGTTGATTACCTTTACCGTCTCTTATATGTGGATATTTCTTTGTTGTGCTCTAAAATAATGGCTGCTTATTGATACCAATAAATTAGTAGGTATTAGAATTACAGGAGGTAATATGTTGATTCTCATGAAAATTTGGATGCAATTCAGAGATGTATAACCTCAATTATTTTCTTCTCCATTAAGAATTTCCTCAAGTAGACCATTATGGATTCTGAAGATTCCCAAGAATACAATTTCTTTCCTCAAAAGAAAGATCCATTGGTACAAATAATAGATCATGTTGAATCAGAATGAATTTGTATTAGTCATCTAGCTATCTAAAATAGACAGATGTAATTATACATCAATTCGGAGTTACCATGGGTTGTCAATTACTGATAGCAACATAATTTTGTCAACTTTCATTGTAAACTTCACATGAGAACTTTCCCTGCCACTTAACTAGAAGTCATCAAATCATTAAAACATTTATGTGACTATAGTAAAAGTTGTAACAGCCTCTTTCTGACTCTTTATAAAAATGATATATCTGTCTGTCTCTCCGTCTATCTACCTATGAGATGATGGATGGATGGATGGATGGATTGATGAATATGGATTAGATAGATAAATATGAGCTCCCTAATTATTCGGTTGTGCAGAATCAAGGACCTCAAATATGCAAAGGAAATGATCTTGTATTCAAGAGTAGATAGGAAGAACTCAAGTCTTAAATACATTCTATATGCCTTGTGAATTCAATAATGCTGCCTCTAATAAAGCATCAGATTATTACCTTAGATGTCTTTGGTATGTAAGTTTGAGACCTATGCTTGTCTTAATTCTGTTTAGCATCAGAACATGCCTGTTTTAATCTATGGATTATTGTACATATTATTTTGTCTAATATATCTTTTTTTTTTGCAAATCTTTTTCTGTAATCATATTTAAATCTGTAGCTCTAAGCTTCAAAATTCTGTCTCAGCTAAGAAGAAGATGAGTTTCTTACAAGAATACAGCAATTGCAACTTCTTAAATGTGATGCAATTCTTGGCTCAAAGAAAAGTATCAAATTACTTTTAAAAAGTGTGTGCATGTAAATAGATATTTAAATATGGATCACTGATCACTGATAAAAGCTGAAAGAAGGGATATTATTTACGTACCTTCGGTACATTCCCTGTGATGCTTAATTGCATTCACAAACCAGGGCAGACGAGACCTCTTGAAATGATCAAAGGAATGTATTTTCTGAATTTATTTCTGAAGCAATCCACCTTAATGGAAAAAAGTTGAGTGAAATTGCTTTAAAACGGCTATGACCGAATGTGTCAAGTAAACTTAGCCATGACTTCTTGCTAGGATATGTGGAATTGTTGGGGAAGGGGCTTTCTTCAAAACAGAAACTCATTTTGGAAAGAGAGTTGGGAAAGGAATGAAGACCTTGATAAAGTCAGGAAAATCAGTGGTTAGTAAAAGACAGACCTCATTCAAAGATGTTACAACTTGCCACTAACCTATTGGTAGCCCTCAATTTACCACTATTTGAAGGTATGATGGCACTGGAAAAAAGGGTCTTCACACTAACAATTGTGACAGCATTCCTGTGGTCATGTGATCAGAATTCTGGCCCTTTGTAACCAAGTATGCCCAGAGAGAAATATCTGCCTCTACCTAGGATCGAACTCATAACCTCCTTATTGTGAAGTGAGAGCTCCATCTCTAGGCCACCACACCACTAATATATGGGATGTATGTTCCCACCTATAATCATTGGGAAAATACCGTAAGGGAAATTGGCAGTGGGTTACGCATCGGGAGACTCATTTAGAATGGCCATACACAAACATGAGAGGGGTGCACAAGTAGTCCTCAACATAAAACCACAATGGGGATAGAAGCCTCTTTCACTAAGTGAAGTGGTTCTAAGTTGAGGACTAGCTGTACAACCTTCTCGTGTTTGCATATGGCCATTCTAAATGAGTCCCCCGATGCTTGGACTTTCTGTAACTAGCATAACCCTCTGCCAATTTCACTAACAGAAGGGGTTCCCAACCCCCGGTCCATGGACCGGCACCGGGCCACGGCATGCCAGTAACCGGGCCTCACAAACAAGCAAAGCTCCACCCACGTGATGCAGGCAGCACACGAAACCACACTCCCTAGAAAAACCTCTCTCCACAGAATCAGTCCCGGGTGCCCAAATGGTTGGAGGATGCTGCCTTATTAAAGTATCTTCCAAATGGCTGGAACATAACATCCCAGCTGTATGTGATCTATGTCTTGAAAAATAGGAGCCCGCAGCTCCAAATCCTTCCCAGCTACCATCTGATAAAAATGGTATAAATTACTTGCCTCCTTATCTATGCCTGGTTATTTTAAGATCTTGCAGCCCACAAACAGTTTTGAGCAGTAATTAATGGACAGTGTTACCCAGGAGAAATGGGCACTCTGCTTTGGCCCCTAGTTACGAGCCAATTGGAGATGTTGTTATCTTCCGTAAGACAGAAGATCTCCAAGAATATTCTCTCCCCCCCCCCTTTTTTTTTTTCTTGTGAGACTGGTGCTTCAACAACGCACCACACTTCTATCATTCGTCTACATTTTGACCCTTACTGCTTATACATATCTATATATTATTCATACTGGATTAAAAATTGATATGCTCTTTACCGCTGTGGCAGAGTACAGTGACAATACAAATTAACTTATTGTGTACTTAACTTTTCACAATGTGAAATTTGATGGCCCCCCAAAAGTTGGGGATAGAAAAAAAAATGACAACAGCAGAGTGGAGAGTTAATGCTTTCCTGCTCATTTAAGACAGTTGAATTAATCAGCAATAACTACCATACATTTGGGAAGACACTTGTCTTCAGATGTCTTTGTAATGTGGGTGGGGGGAATGTGAAATACCAATGCTGAAGTCTTAAGGATGCTTCTTGGGGAAATATGGGGCTTAATTCCAAGTAGAGATGCAAAGGAAAGCATTTAGAGTTATGATAAAGTATTGCTTAGTTATGTGTCCCTTTCCCCTCAAAAAAAGAACACCTTCTGGGTAAGTGCTTAATGAATTACAGCTAATCTGGAATGATCTTTGCTCTTGATTAAGGCTGCTCACTCGATGGTAGTCACTGGCATCAATTAGGTAGATCTAGAAGTCTGGAAATAAATATTGAACAATAGAACAAAAATTGTTTTCTAGAGCAGGCCACCAAAAGAGGGTTGGGCAAATTGTTAATCCCTAGTGGAACTTTATTTATTTTGCATTTTGTTTATTAGGTTGCCGAGTCATGCACTGTAGATGAGGTATAAATGTAGAAGTTTATTTGAATTTGTAGGCCTATTCCAAGACTCAAAACATCTTCAAAATAATCACAATATCAGATGTGACCAATTGCATCAGTGGCCCCCCCAGAACTACAAAAACTAGGTACATTAGCACTACAGTTTGGTCTGAGCTTTGAAGGATGGGAGGGAACTCCAAGGTCAACGAGAAGGATCCAACTTTTTGCAGTTCTATTCCTGCTTCCTAGCTTTTGACTCCCTATTTTTAGGAACTCTGATCATTAGGCTTTGCACCAACTCTGAACTCCATGGTTCTGAAATGCCTGAGTGTGTGGGATTTTCTCAGCTGAGTGTCTTTCTCTTTTCTTTCTCTTTTCAACTCTCTAAACTATAGTAAATGCTTTATCGTTGACAACTTTCTTCAACAGATAGAATGCTCAAGAGCATCTCTTCGCTTCAGTTCAGCCAATAGTGTCAGGACCTTCATTGTTGCTATCAGAAAATCCCTGAGCACATTATAGCATAGATTCCATAGAATTACCAGGTAATAAGCAGTTTCAGCCTTAGGTTCCACCGAGCAATTTATCCATTAGTAGTTTCTGATTAACATTCCTGAGTTTTAGCTGTCTCTAGTTTATTGGTTGGCTTGGCTTGTGTTTTCTCATGCACCTTTGATGTTCAAATGACAAAATAGTTTATATATGTTTACTTCATCATTAAAATTTCATTTCAACGTGTCCCAGTGTGCAGATAGAAAAAGTGACAGTAAACATTCTCTTATCTATCTTATCTTACTTTCGTTTGAATCATACAATGAAGAAGATTAGGAGAGGTTTCAGCGTTAATCTCGATCCATTCCACTGAATGGGAACTGTCCTAATTTACACTTTCAAAATGAATGCACAATCACCGTTGTCTTTCATTGACTGGAAAATGTCATTTAGAAAATGTGATCCTCCATCTCAAAAACTAAGAAATTGACTTCTATAATGTTACCAGCTGATAAGGGCATGTTAAGGAGGTTTCCAGTTTTCAACTTGAAATGAAAGAAGTTTAACTTTTTACTAAATATTACAATATACTTCTTGGCTCAAGAATGATTCCAAAACAAAACTCATAATTTAAGTGAAAAAATAATAATTTTAGGATAGACTTTTTAGGATTATATATATTTTAAGCCATGTAGTTTAAGGTTTAAAGTGGACGTTCCATTAAAAACAATCACATGATGCTTTTCACAAAAAAAAAAAAAGTATAATGAGAAAACTGTAATTCAATATGCAAAATGAATTAATATATGAAGGAAAGCAGGTGAAATGAAAATGAACCAGAAATAGACAACATCTTATCCTAAAGCCAAGAGATCAATCAATCAATCAAAATAGGGCTGGAAAGGTCTTGTAGTCCAACCCACTGCCATTTCAGATAACTGACTGTCCAGTTTCTTCTTAAAAACCTCTAGTGATGAAGCATCCACAACTTCTGAAGGCCAAGCTGTTCCACTGGTTAATTGTTCTGTTAGGAAGTTTCTCCTTAATTCCAGGTTGCTTCTCTCCTTGATTAGTTTCCATTCCTCAAGATATCACTTCTGGAAAGAGTAAAAAAATGATGTGTGGTTGCATAAGCTTAGCAAGCCATAGTTTAACATGGAGTTGTTCCCTGTCTGTTATGGAGATGAACATGCAGTTCATAAAAAGCACTAATTCTTTTTTTCAAGAAAATTCCATCCATGGAGCAATTTCATCTAGGAAGAACTTTTATAACCTTTATAATGGCTTGCCTTCAGAAGTTGTGGATGCTCCATCCCTGGAGCCTTTTAAGAAGAGACTGGACAGTCAATTGCCTGAAATGATATAAGGTGTCCTACTTGAGCAAAGGGTTGGACTAGAAGATCTCCAATAGCCCTTCCCTGTCTTATTTTGTTATGTTAAGCTTCAGCTTCCTAAGCTTATGTGTATCACCTTGAGCTCCTGAATGAAAAGATGGACTAGGAATCAAATAAACATAGAACTGGGGAGGTTCATTCTTCTCTGTAACATAGTTGTGAAGGATATGCTTCCCTGCATCTGCGCAGAGAGCCCAAGCAGGAACAAAGGCAGATAACTCTTCCTCATGTGTGGGAAATAGATCAGGTTGTCCAATAGCCTTGGCGTTTTATGTAGATGGTCAGGCATATTTATTTATTCATTCATTTCAGCAAATTAAAGTAAGCTAAGTGCATTTGACCTCAGATGGCCCCAGTTTAAGTTAATTTGAGAGACAAAGCTTATAATGTTCCGGTAAAACACATCAACCAGCTTCCCAGCATAGTTGAAATTGAAATGTGATTGCTGAAACATAACCTCTTAAGCCAGATACATGAATTTTTAGGCTGGCCCAGAATAATCTCAAACAAAATGTGGTCTAGGCGAGAAGCAAACATACAAAAGGACTGTACTGTGCCTTAGAACTTAACTCTCTTTCTTCCTGCATGGACAATTTCTACCTATTCAGGGACAAAGAAATCGGAGGTGGCAAAATCATTTTTCCAAATGATTTTCAGGAAGAAGAGAACTTCTACAATAGTTCTCAAAGATTAAGTACGTTATTAGTAGTACATCTGGCATAGCTTTTTTTTTTTTTCCTCCCCAGGATTGTGAGCCAGGGAAATTTGTGTTTCTTCACAACACTTTTGGATAAGCTCAGCACAAGCCAAACCCATGCTAAATTAGTGTGGAGATGTCCATGGTGTTAATGGTCTTCATTTTCCCACAGTTTGCATTTTTGAATGTTGCATTGTTATTGGTTGGCTTTATTGCTCTCTATCTTGGGATTACTTCTCAGTTCGAATCATTTTGAAGGTTCTTGTAACAGTAAACTAACATTGCTGCATATGGAAAAGTCCCTGATGTTAGGAAAGATTGTATGCCAAAGGAGAAGGCAATGGCAGAGGATGGGATGGTTAGATAATATCACTTGACGCTATGAACATGACTTTGAGCAAACTTTGGGAGACCGTGGATGATAGGGCCAGCTGGCATGCTGTGGTCGATGGGGTTGTGAAGAATTGGACATGACTTAGCTAGTGAATAACAACAAAGCATTATGGTCTCTGTACCCCATTGTCCACCTGGAATGGTAGCCATCAGTAGATACATCTTCCACTTTCCTTCCTGATTAATGGGGTGTCAGGGAAGGGAGGGGAAAGGATCAGGCATGGCTGCAAAGTGAGAATGTCCCTAAACCATGATATGGATGCTTACTTTTGTCTGTCATACCCCAAAGGAAAAGGGGATGGCAGAGGGTGAGATGGTGAGATAGTGTCATTGACACAATGGACATGAATCTGGGCAAACTCAGAGAGACAGTGGAGCACAGGAGGGTCTGGTGTGCTACGGTCCATGGGGGTCGTAAAGAATCAGACACGACTTAGTGAGTGAACAACAACAACTAAAGCTGCATGTGAAACTGAGAACCGGGGTGAAGAGGGGACAGGCAGACAGTAACCATGTCTAAACCTAGATGGAGAAGCAATGGTCAACTTAAACATAGGTGTATGAAAAATGGAGAGGCTCTATTCTACATTCTTCCTGTATAGAAAAGTAAAAAGAGGTGAGCATGAACTAATCTGATCTTTGTCTGTTGCACAGGTCACAGGCCTTTTCAGTGCAGATACTGCCCCTACAGTGCCTCTCAGAAGGGAAATCTGAAGACTCACGTTCTCTGTGTCCATCGCATGCCTTTTGACAATAGCCAATACCCTGATCGCAGATTCAAGCGCTCCAGAGTTGACTCCGAGACTTCTGGGACTTCAGAAGAACCTTCCGCCATCAAACCTGGCAGCTCAGCGGAGTTAACCGAGGAAGGCAGCAAGTCTCACGAATAATGCAACCGAACAACTCAAACTGTGCACTGCAATATGACTTTACAGTTTTACGATACGCATTGGGATCATGGAGTGCGGGCTTAAATGACCTTCTGTGGACAGTCCTTCCTTCCATTTGTGCAAATGCTCAGAAGCGTACACAAACACACACACAAACACAAACGCACCCCTGTAAGTAAGTATGTATGTATGTATGTATGTATGTATGTATGTATGTATGTATGTATGTATG
>JANHFL010003726.1:44388-56286 GCA_032468155.1 Oxyrhabdium leporinum | reverse complement strand
TTCTCTTCTCTTCTCTTCTCTTCTCTTCCCTTCCCTTCCCTTCCCTTCCCTCCTCTCCTCTCCTCTCCTCTCCTCTCCTCTCCTCTTCTCTTCTCTTCTCTTCTTTTCTTTTCATTTTTTTTAAAAATCATCTTGAAATCTCTTTAAATTTGAAAAAGAAAAGAAAAGAAATGACTTTTTAGTAAAGCCAGTCTTAGGAATTTTTAAACATTCCAGATGTCTGAGCTTACCTTATAGTATAATGTGTGAAAGGTTCTCATGTTATTTATTTTTCCTGCTGCAAATTCCCATTTCACTTGGCTAGGCTACCACTGCATTCTACTTAAAAAGAAAAAAACCAAGAGAAACAATTTTCTTACAATGCCTATCTTTGAAACTTAACTAGTCTGCAAGGCAGAGAAATGGAAGACCCCTAGAGTGAAAGGCAGGTTATCTCCTCCCAACATTCAGATATCGTCTTTAAACCATCCTGATATTGGAGGTTTTCACAATAGGACTATTTGTCAAGATTAAACTTGCCTCATGCCAAAAAGTTGAAACATGGTTCATAAACACTCAAACCTATTCTAGAAGCAGAGAAATCTACATCTTATTTAGCATATTCAGGAGAAAAGAGAAATCAAAGATAGCATTATTGAACACCAAAGACAAATTCCAGAGATACTGTATATCTGATGAGATTTTTCTCAAAGCTTAAGTTTCTTTTTATTCCCATTGTTCATATTGCTATTTTTCTTGACATTTACTATAGTTTCTATATTTTTCAATTGCTTTTTTTACTGGTTGTTGTAACTATTGACACATTACTATTGTGGTGTATTTTTTGTTTGTTTGTTGAGGTGCTGAAACTTTGATTTAAAGGAGGTTTGATCATATCTCTGAACTGAATCAATTTTCCACATAAAATCAAAAAGCCCAATTAAATCGAATCAAATTCCTTTGAGGCCTTCATGATTTAAAAGGATAGGAAAACTCTTAACAACCTAAAACAAACTGACTATTCAAATTATTCAGAATCACTTGACCTGTCTTTATTTTTAATTTTGTGCTTACTACACTTATTATAAGTTACTTAGATGTTTTTCCTACCTTTTAAGGAAAAACAAACCAGAAAAAAAAACTATGTAATCATCCTTAATGACTGAGGCATGTTTGTAACTTCTTGGGTTTCTTCTGATTTTGAGAGGGAACCAACCTAGAACTAAAGAGAAATTTCCTGACAGTGAGAACAATCAACCAGAGGAATGGTTTGTCTTCAGAAGTTGTGGTTGCTTCATCACTGGAGGCTTTTAAGAAGAGACTGGACAGCCACTTGTCTGGAATGGCATAGGTCCTCCTGCTTCAGCGAGGCTTTGGATGTGAAGATCTCCAGGCTCCCTTCCTGCTCTGTTATTCTGTTCTGTTCTGATTTCAGAAAGCTCTGCAAATATAGTTTTTATATGCTTGGAGTTTCATCTTCCAAGCTACTTTTCTTTTATATTCTGTAGAGGTCAAAGGTGAAAGTTTTCTTCATTGACATCTTCTGGATTGCCATTTTGCCAATGCAAATACTGGAAAAACCCAGCATTCTAAGATGGTTGTGCTGCACAGCTAAGAAGCTTCATTAGAACAATTATATCTCAGTTAGATATCATGATTAGGCTCATTTAGGATTTGTTAGAATGCAGAATTCTATTGAAAGGCATGGTTTGTATGTGTGTGTGTCTCTCTCTATGTCTGTCTGTCTCTGTCTCTCTGTCTCTGTCTCTGTCTCTGTCTCTCTCTCTCTGTGTGTGTGTGTGTGTGTGTGTGTGTGTGTGTGTGTGTGTGTAAAAGTTAACAAAGCATTGTCACCATGCATTGCATGCACACAACCAACATTTAAATGGTGGGTATTTTTGATTACACAGTTGTTTCCCTCCTTCTCTGCTGCTGATGGGCCAGATTCCATTTTCAGAAGGTTTTTTTTTTCAGATGACCTTCCACTATTTCTTTGGAAAGGACATAAAAATTTAAAGCCATGCTCCAAACTTAATGATGAAACTTACTGTTCCAATTTTTTAAAAAAGATACAAACACAAAAAGTCACCCTCTAAAGAAATTGGGTATTTACCGTAAAGGGCCATTTCTAAATAATTCTGAAACTTGAATGTCTGCATGTTTAGCACTCCGTATTTTACCAAAAGAATTCTGTCTGTTTGGCTGATTCATTGCAACACATTATTTATACTATATTATGAATATTCTGCTAAAGCGTCTCATGTCTAAGATGCACTTTATATTGAAAAATAAGGTACTGTATGTTTGCATGTGTATATGTGTGTTTGTGTTTCTGAGTGTGTATACTTACACACACACATACACACAAACACATATAAGCCTAGCTGTGATGCCAGGTATATGTCTAAGAAAATGCTTTCTCACTAAACAAAGAACCTGCTCTAATGGGAGTATCAGGATAGAATGGCAAACTCAGGATTGCTCAGGATGCTTGGTAGAATTTATTATCTGTATATCCAAAGAGAACCGATCTCGATAACTGGATTAAAATGCAGAGTGGAATGTACTTCTCTTTGGGATCTCACCCCAAATTCTCCACAGCAAAGTACATTGCTGAATAAAATAAGCTTAGTAATATGAAATTTGAAGCTTGCAGATACATATTTCTTAAGATTTAGTATTTTATGCTTCCATTATTTATAATAATAATAAAGTTTTATATATTTAAATATATGTGTGTGTGTGTGTGTGTGTGTGTGTGTGTGTTCAGATAGGGTTTTGTGCCCTTGGTAAAACAGATTAATATTGAGAAAGGTATGGAAAAGGTTTATGAGAAAAAATGTTCACAGTTGACATAGGCTGATAGGAAAAGGTTTCTGTGCTTAATTGAAATCCACTGAAATTAATAAATCTGCTTATAGTTATAGGAAGAGTTCATTTGATGGATTTCAACTCTTATTTTTCTTTCTTTCCTTCTTTCTTTCTTTCATTCATTCATTCATTCATTCATTCATTCATTCATTCAACATTTTTATATAGCTGCCCATCTCACAAACATGGCTGGTTAATCTTATAAGAAAAACAGGCCATAGACGAGACAATAGAAGAGATGATTCCCAAGAAAAATATTACTTTAATATAATTTATTAAACATAACATTTTACAGATTTGTTTAAAATATATTTTAATTAAAATATATTTTAAAGAGGTTGATAGGTAATTGTTATTATAATCATGATCATCTTCCTACCTCAATTTAAATCTCATTAAAATCATATCATTTGTGCAATGGTTCTACACCTTTCAAGTGAATTTGACTTCCTCGCATGGCAAGGGTGGAAAGTAGGGTGAAGATGGCATGAGCAAAGTTTGTAACTTCTCAGTTATTTATTATGGAATAAATTCTCATTATTTATTATGGAAAATCAAATTGCTGTGTTCTGCCACACCAAAGGCACCCAGTTTGGGGCCCTGATCTGAGTTGATAAATCTGAGTAGCCTAAATGAAACCATTTTTATTCTTTATTACCAAAGCCCTGCAACTTATTCTGCCCACATGCAAAACATTTCTGCACAGTACTCAAAAGAGAATTTGTTGAATTTCTTGCTTCATAATATGTTTCAAGGATGATTCAGTCAATGTATTGTGGAATTCAATCAGCCTAGTGAAGATTTGCACAACCTGGTAAAATTCTTTCAACAGTGAGACCAATAGTTGTTAACCTTCCCAGGTAGATCATACAGAAAAAGTAACCAATGAGCTAATTCTACTTGATCTACATTAACAGAATCTTGCATTTCTGAAAGTATAATTCTTTGTCGTCACCGTTACAGCCTTAAAATTTAGGGACAGTCCTTCCTGATCCTCTTGCTCTACCCACTATGCAGCTGTGAGTTATTCTCTCTGTCAGCGTTCCATCCAAGCTCCAATGTTTTATTCAGCACTCAGATACAGTTAGATCCAAGTAAGAATTTGTTAAAGAAACCATGTTGGCACATCTGGGAAAACCTGAATCTGAAGGCCCAGGTTTTTCCCCACCCAAAAGAAATCAAAGATCAACCTCCAAACCATCATCTCCAATCCTCTTTCGAATTCTACTTCCTCTCTCTTCTCATCACTCCTCCTCCAGGTGCTGGTCAGGATGGCCTTGATACACTTGAAAAGAATTTTGTTTTGTCTACGAACCCCTCTAAGTGTATGAGAAAGAACCCTCTCCCTGGTTCCCATGTGGCAGCCGCAGAGGCCTCGCAATTATGGCTTTCAAGGCTGACATACTCACTTGTCTAAGGTTTCCCTAGGCAGTCCTAAACTGCTTTTCCAAAAGGCAACTGGACTTTCCTTGTTTTTTTTCCCCCTTGAAAATGCTTCACTTCTCATTCAAGAAACTTCCCAACTTTGGGACAACCATGACCTGGATGGTTGAGAATCTCTATAGACATTTTCCTAGGCAACATCTCTCAGGCCTGTCTCTTAAGGTTATTCCCATTCAAAACAGTAGAATTCTGGTCCCATTTTGCTAGCATACAAAAGAACTCTTAATTATAGAAATCTGGATGAACATATTCAGGAGTAAAATTAAGGGTAGATAGAATGAATTCTTTCTTGAAAAATCAAGTTTCTGTTTAAGGTTAAGCCAGCCCTTATGTTTCCACATTGTACTACCTCATGTATTTGGTATTTGTCAATTGTCATGTTCTGACCCAGCCTTAGCAAGTAATGTCAAGCCGTTTACTCACACGTAAAAACAAACCCCATTTCAAACAGGGTAGGAACAGTCTTTTATTCACATGGATATATACAAAATCAAATGTAATAAGTCCCAACAAAGTTTATCCAAGATAAACTTTGGGTTTATCCAAGATAAACTTGGATTTATCCAAGAAATCCAAATTGCTTCCTGTATATTAGAAACAAATGGTTGTCTGTGACAACTGGCCACTCCCACACCCCTACTATTTATTTCCCAGCTGGGGAGGGGCTGGCTAGCATCCACGTCTGCTTCTCCTTGAGAGCTGGCTTATTGTTTTCCTTTGCTCTCCTCTCCTTTGCTCTCCTCTCCTTTCCTCTCTGTGTATACACACATCTGGGATGGGGCCCATCTGTTCCTCCCCCTCACTCAGCTCAGGGCCCAAAGACAGCTACCTCTACACCTGGCTCTGCCTCTGCCTCTGATGCTGTTTCCTTATGAGAGCCTTCCAAAGGCTCCCAAGTTGGCCCAGGCTCTCTCCTCCTCATCTGACTCTGCCACTATCTCTGCTGGCAGCCAAGGGCCACAACATGTCATGCTTTTTATAGTCTGTTTATAGAACCGGAGGTTTCCTGGTGCAGCTCTGCATATAGCACACAGAAGCATCTCTAAGTTGCCTAAGCAATGGAGCAACTTTTGATCTATCATTGTGCTCTGAAGGGGGAGAAGCACAACGATTATGCTAGAAATGTCTACCCAAATAAAATGAAATAAATTGGAGGGGAGGGTACAACACAACGCAGAGACTTCAAGTTCCTGAAAATATTGGCAAATTTGGAATGCAGCTTTCCATTCAGAGAAGCCTGACAAATCATACTGCCAATAGAACAGTTGTTCCAGACTGTACAAATTCAGAAGTTACTCATTTATAATGAATAAAAACAGGGAACATCTGTTCTGTACCGATGTCCTGACTCCAAAATGACTACAATTTCACTCTTTGATAAAGGCATTCAGAAATGTGTTCTCAGCTTGGTCCATAAGAAATTTGGAAACTGTAGTCTAAAGGGATCAGGAGAGCACCAGGCTCATGAAGTTGTCTATCTACTGAAATAAATTTTGATTAACTGTTGTTGTGGTCTTGTCGATTTATCCACAATAAGTGCAACGCAGTAAGATCCTTAGAGAGCACTATGGAAATCGGTGCCCTATGGGTGATATAAAAATACTGACAAACACTGGGAAGAGTCGCAAAAACAACACAAGGGGGATTCTATACTATCTAGAATCACATACCCATTAATCAGGATATTGCATCCATTCATTTGAAATGGGTATTTACTAATTTAAGGCCCCCCAAGTATGCAAGATAAAACAGCACAGCTATTTTTCATGGATGCTGAACACTTTAAAATATTCATTTGGTTTGAATACTCAATACACTCTATTGAAGAATTGCATGTCACGAGGGGAGAATCATCAGCTACTCTTCCTAAGTTGTCCTGAGGTTAAAGCATAACCAAATTGCTCTAAAAGAGAAATCACACCTCTCTAATCTTCCTGCCAGTCTTTGAAATAATGATAAATACTCCTGTCTTATTGAAAGATCAGGCTGTGTTGTCTTGCAAAAAGAAAGAGAAAGAAAGAAAGAAAGAAAGGAAAGAAAGGAAAGAAAGAAAGAAAGAAAGAAAGAAAGAAAGAAAGAAAGAAAGAAAGAAAGAAAGAAAGAAAGAAAGAAAGAAAGAAGGGATTTTAGCTCCATTGGCATCTTTGCTGGACAGAGGGTAAATATCTTGACAAGACATTCTCCATCTAATTCCTAAATAGCTTAACGTTTCTCGTTGAAACTTGTACAAGGCCTAAAATCCCTCACTCGGCTTTTCCTGTTAGGAAGTAAACTTCTCCTTTATGTTTAACATCTGTACTATAATCCTCCCGTGTGAGGGCATGACCATTTATTTGTTTTGGGGATCGCAAACACAGATCCACCAAAATTATGCTTAACTGTGGGGTTCTTGTTTCTGGATGTCCTTGTGGGACAAAAACCCCGAGGGAAGAACATTGGGAGACGTAGCAGAGACAGCAAAAACAACACTGGTGAGCTAACCTTTAAAAGAGGAAAAGCTGAATGAGATGAACAAAACCGCAACAGCCAAGGAATCTACAGCTCTTCACCTGTTGGTGTTGCTAAAGTCATATTCAAAAAGAACGGGAGGGAGGGAAAGAAAGAGCTTCAGTGGATAGGGAAATCGCAGGAAAAGAGGAGGGAAGAAAATTTAAATGATCCCAGAGTGAACTGTTTTGCTGTTAATACAGAAATACAGAGCAAGACACATTTAATGGGCTGTATTTTTTATTATACTATGCTGAATAATTAAGTTTGAGGCTAAGTGTCACATAGATTTATCTTTTAATTAAAAAAGCATGGTTCACGCATATTTGAGTGGTAGTCCAAATAAATGCAATATAGAAATTTATGTTTGTTTATCTAGGTGTTAATTACCTAGAGATTGTTCTGGATTACTTCTTTTTATAAAGTGTCATAGGCTCGTGTCAGAAGTAATAAAGCTTAACAGAGGAACCTTATCAATTTGCTAACTGTAGTGCCGGTGTGACCTGAAAGAGGCTAGAGACGTGTGTCTATGTGTGTGCATGTGTGTGTGAACTTTGCAAATGTTCCTTATAAGGAGGCCGTTCAACATATAACATGCCCTTCCTTGCAGAAGGCCGTTGTTTTCATTTGCTTATGACAACAGCGTGCAGCTGTATTATATTGCTTCCCAACGTGCAATTTTTATACTCATGCTACAAATTGCCATTTGCACGAAAGGCAGGCTTTCAATGAATGAAGTGCCATTTCCAAAATCAGTACATTATAGGAGCGCTGTCTGGGCTCTGGGAATAATTCTTTATTGAAAAGCCGCTGGGAATACACTAGGGCTGATTTTTAGCGAGGGAATATGCCGTCTCGCCTGGCGAAATCAGTTTCTGCTGTAATGTGAATTTGCAAAAGAAGTAGGACTGGATTTAGGGTTGCTTTCTGACACCAGGCGCAGCACCTGTGTCACATCCACTAAGGACACTTTTTTTATAGAAGTCCTATAAATAGCAGTAGCCCTTAGACTTATATACCGCTTCACGGTGCTTTACCGCCCTCTCTAAGCGGTTTACAGAGTTGGCCTCTTGCCCCCCCCCCCCCCAACCATCTGGATCCTCACTTTAAAGACCTTGGAAGGATGGAAGGCTGAGTCAACCCTTCAGCTGGTCAGGATAAACTCACATCAATGGTTCATCTGGACCTAACTTCCACAGTAAGTATGGAACTGTCAATTAAAAAAAAACAAGAACAAAAACAAGACACCTACAAACATTTTTAGTTTTGTTTTGACGTTGATTCGTTTTATATAGACAAATGTCAGCATTCCAATGAAACTCCTCATTAATTAAGGGCTCTGAGGCTGTCAAGAAGTTTTTAAAAGCAAGATGGACAAATCAGGAATGTGGTAGGCCTGCCACTTAGCAGAGGAAAGTAACTTTCATTGGGAGATTGTTGGAACTTCCTGAAATAGTAGTATTTTGATATTATTATTATTTTTTAAATCCAGGTTGAGGAGAACCAATTATAGGATATTTTGCCTTATGGGGAACAATGAGTATTATAGATGGGCAGAGGGATGTATGCTTACTTGCTCAAATAATGAATTATCTTGGTGTGGCACTTAATGAAGAAGTCTACATACAAGATATAGAGATCTAGAAACAAGGAATAGGCAGAGCAACTGATATTTAAGACATACAATCTCTTTAACTCAAAACCAGGAATGACAAGGAACTGCTGCAGTAAGCAGGGAAACAAAGAAAAGACTTCAAATAATTCAAGCACATTGGTCAAGCTAATCAATTACGGGTATCAGATTGAATAATTTAAAGGATAAAAACATGAGAAGAAAGCTACCTTTGCTAGACGTCTGTAGAGATTCTCAGTCATCCAGGTCACAGTTGTCCCAAAGGTGCTTTTTCAGGAGGCAGCTGGCCTTTGTTTTTTTCTTTGGAAGACATTTCGCTTCTCATTCAAGAAGCTTCTTCAGCTCTGACAGGATAGTGAGGAATGGAAGGATTTATATTCCTTGCAGACAGCTGGTCACCTGCATCCTTTCAGAGGGTCATTGAAGCTTTCCGCATGGAGGTTTATCTGTGTCCTCAGCATCACCTGAGTGGTGCTCCTGGTTCCTGTAGTCTGCCTTTCCCCCCCCCTCTGGAAATCCATTCCTACTTCCACACCATTTGAAGGGTGTCCATTCCAAATTGTATAGCTAAAAGTCTGTAGAGATTCTTGGTCATTCAGGTCCTGTTTGTCCCAAAGGTGCTTATTCAGGAGGCAACTGGACTTTCTTGTTTTTTCTTTGGAAGACATTTCGCTTCTCACCCGAGAAGCTTCTTCAGCTCTGACAGGATAGTGGGGAATAGAACATTTGGTAGACTTTGCTTGAAGACAACATCCTAAAACCCAGATGAGATTCACAGCAGCATTCACCTCAGCCCATGCAGAAAGCTAAGGAAAAGCTATCAAGAATTTTCCACATATGACTCTAAATTGTCTCTACTGGTAGTCCACCAGGTCAGTTAAAAATCTCATGGCAATCCCATTTCCAGTCCATCCCATTGCAGTGATCTTGAGAAAGCATTCCTTGCATGGTCGTGTCCCCACTTAAAAATTAACTACACCCCCCCCTCCCATACACAACTTTCCAAATGGTTCAGCTGAGGTGAACTGGTTGCTCGTCTCCAATATCCATTGCAATCTTTGTGCATCTCTGGGTTTCGATCAGAGAACCCTGGGCAACTTTTGGAGACAGGTGAAAATATTCATCTGGAACACGATGTTTATGTTGGTTTGCACCAAAATGTAACCCTGAAATTTATCCCCTAATTTTCAATGCAAATTCAATCCTTTGCCTGTGATCTTTGCATTTTATGTAGTGCAGGAAAACAAATGTGTACAAGATGAAGTTGGGGCCACTCCGCTCACTCGAAGTCACTGCCAACCTATGCAAATTTGAACCTGTGACCCGGAGACAGGAAGATCAATATCTCATTACCCATGGCTTTAAATGTTCCCTGCTCCATATCTTGCAGGGTTTACTATCGGAGCTCCTTTAAATCACATCGTTGGGAAACCTTATGTGATCGGCATGAATCCTAGCATCAGTAATGCAGGGTGGGTATACTATACAAAACACGGCTTTAATGTTCCTCTTCCACCTATTTTTTTCCCCTCCTTTTGGCCAGCATTACTTTGGAAAAGGCTTAATCTTCAAAAAATCCAATTTTACAAGTGGTTAGACTTTAATGTGGACTGTTGCTTTTCAGTCATTTGAAGACACAGAAATTAATGGCTGGGATATTTAATTTTCAGGCACAGCCACTGCCGGTTTAAAGTGTCCCTCAATGTTGAATGCGATATTTTTTATTGTTCGTAATATTGTTGAAACATTGCAAGAATGTTCCTCAGGCTTAATTCTGGGATGGGTGTTCAACCTCTCTCCAAGATCAAAGTATCCAGAGGGGTGAAAAGACCAATTTCTGAAGAACAAGAGCAAAAAGGTTAGATTCAGAAGACCAACTTGTTCTTGACTGTCTGGTGAATTTCTTCCTTCAAGAAGGTTTGGAAGTTGTAGATGATCTTTAGGCCTCAGGTTCTAAAAATGGGCGAGAAGATGGGATTTTGAGTTGCACACATGCTGTCGGAGAACTGCATTCTTGGGAAAGAACAGATGGAAGTGGTAAGATTCAAAATTGTAACTGAGGTACCCTCTCTTTTTCAAATTTCTTCTTCAATTGTCTATTCAATGAACAACCGAATAGCCATCTGTCAACAGAAGGGGAGGGATACAACACCACCCATCTCCTGTTTACAACACAGTCCTTTCAGCAATTCCAAGAAGGTTCCACACCCATTTGCACTATTAGAGGTGACTGATGGCATAGATAAACATCCATATAGGCTCAACAACTCTCAGAAAGAGGGCTAACAATGCGATGATTGCAAAGAATATAAATCCTTCCATTTGCCTCTAATCAGTCATAACTGAAGAAGCGAAACGTCTTCAAGGAAAAAACAAAGAAAGTCTTTTGAAAAAACACCTTTGGGGCAACCAGGACCTGGATGACTGAGAATCTCCGTAGACATTATTCTCATGAAAAATCCAAGGTTTAACTTGTCTCTTTCTCAAAGGAAAGTCAATGTGATTCTAAATTGAGATTCGGGTGTTGGTTTTCTAAATCTGGCATGATACGCACATACTTGAATTATGAAACAGAAATATATATATATATATATTGCAATATTATGAATCTTTAAGTAAGCCCCTCTGAGTTTAATGGATGTATCCCAATAGATAAGTGTAGGACCATACGCTTCTTGTGCAAAAATTGCTTTTGGAAACAAGAACAATGTTCAGTTAATTAATTTACCTATTTTTCACAGTTATCCCATCCCAATATGAGATAATAGAGCAATGGGATGGAGCTGAGGGTAGGAGATTACATGGCCATTAAAAGGGAGTTTTCAATATGAGATAATAAGGCAAATTCTCTGTGAGATATTTATAGCCTATCAGATGTTGGACAACTCCTAACATGCAATATGGAGGACCACAGTTTCCCCAGATGTTATTCTTTATTAATACATTCTCACAGACTGAATTACAACATTGGATTATTCCATTTCAGTATGTCCATGCTTTTTTTGCTGCTCATTTGTCTGTCAATGGGGGCAAGCTTTCCTTGAGAAGAATGGCTGTGATTTTAGAAGACAATTTGAGGGACAAATTTAAAAGGAGAATGTAGAAAAGGCTACCAGCTTCCTAATGCAATCATAACCCCCAAATCAATTATGCTAGGAGTACACATCCTAATGCATGTAACCAACATGGCTAAAAACAATTCTAACACACCTGTGAAAAGGTGTGTCTGTAAGACATTTTAGTAGGTGTCTGTATTTCTAATAGAGATTGGGGAACTTAATGGGAAGCAGATACTTTTCAAAGTATTTGAAATTGTGCATGTTGTTGCTGAAGATTTTCCCAGTCAAAAACACCTTTGACTCTAGGAAGATCAGATAGCATTAAATTATCTGCTATTTCCATAATCTTTTTTCTAATGGATTCGGTCTGTTTTGGATCTCTCTCTCTCTCTCTCTCTCTCTCTCTCTCTCTCTCTCTCTCTCTCT
>JANHFL010003726.1:9949-20102 GCA_032468155.1 Oxyrhabdium leporinum | reverse complement strand
TTTCTCCTTAATTCCAGGTTGCTTCTCTCCTTGATTAGTTTCCATCCATTGTTTCTTGTCCTGCCTTCTGGTACTTTGGAAAATAGTTATATTATATCACACTACCACTTATATTTTCCATAGAACTGGTAGTGTGATGATAAAGTTCTGCTTTCTGAAGAAATATTTCCGTATTCCTAGGCAACTGGTTTAATTTCCCTTTCTTATTTAGATGGATCCCTAATTCTGCTCTTAAAAACTGGAGCCTTTTAGTTTGGGGATGGGTGGCTTCATGCAATTTCCCTCCTGCCTCTTTTGAACATTTTCCTCTTTTGACTTCTGATGCTGTGTCCTTCTCAAACGCTTTGCATACGAAAGGAGAGGATGGTGATAGAAGAGAGAGATTATTTATCTGTTTTTAAAGGCAAGATTTTAATTGGAAACATACAGGCGAATTCCAATAACACGGTACCCCACTCATCACCTGTACCTTACATTTTATCGGCCTTAATGATTTTTAATATGTGTGCAGCTTTGGGGCTAGGCAGGGGGGGACAACCAAAAAATATAGAGCGGTCTCAAGGCTTTTAATTTGAAAAGGGGGCCTTTTCGAGGGAACACATATTGCATCAATGCAGTTTAATGCTGACATACAGTCGCTCTGAAAGAGACCTCTGCAAAGATTCCCAGCTTTTCAAGGAGCTCTGCTGGTAAATCAGGAGGTGACAGTCTCAGAATCAATACTGAACTATTGTCCCAATATTGTGTTAGGAGTTGACTCAACTCTGTTACTGAAGAAGCCAGCTTGGGATCTGTGCATCTATAAATTTCAAGTCAATTTTATCTGAGGCTTAACTCATCTCAGAGCGCAAAAGTAAGAAGATGTAAACCATGTAGGCTTGGTCTAAATTTGAGATTGGATAATTACAACCCATAACAAAAGCTCTCCTATCCTATAACTTTTACGTGTCACCAAAAAATGGCCCAAGACATGTACCTGCAGAGTCGATAAATTGTTTGGAGTAGAAAAATCTGTAAATGTAGTTGGTGATTGGATACTGCAGAGATGCTACAAACAAACCATAGGAAGGCTGATGATAGTTATGGTAAAACAGCAATAGCAATAGCACTTAGACTTATATACTGTTTCATAGTGTTTTACTATAGCATATTGCCTCCAACACTCAGGGTCCTCATTTTACCAACCTCAGAAGGATGGAAGGCTGAGTCGACCTTGAGCTGGTCAGGATCGAACTCCTGGCAGTGGGTAGAGTCAGCCTGCAATACTGCATCCTAACCACCGCACCGCCATGGCGGCTCTCCCTCCTGAAAATATGGTACTTCTGAACCTTGTGCCCCTAAAATTACTTTCGGTTGAACATGGAAAAGGTTGTTCTGAGAAAACTCACAACATTGGAGCACCCATAGATGTTGTCATCAAAATTAAAGAAGATGGAAGCAATGGCAGATCCAAAATTACCCCCAAGTCAGAGCTTGATCAGAGCTGGGCTAGATTATCCAGAAAACATGTCGCTTGTTCCTGAAGTTAAAATGTTCTTGTATACTAAAGAAACTATTTAAGTTTTATGAAAATGGAAGCAGGCAACAAAATTCAGATCCTTTTCAGATTCTTCGTTCTGTTTGTGCAAACTCTGATCTCAGTATGCCTGAAAAGCAAGCATGGGGAATGCCTACTGCACATACAATGAATGTTGAACAATGAAATGCTCTCTCCAGACATCACACCAGGCTGAAAACAGTGGCTTAATTTAATTGTTATTTCATATACTCTAATCCTAGGCATAAATGAGCCATGGACATAGATGGGGAAGATCCATTGATGATGTTCAGTGGCTGATTCTGAGCCAATCACTGACTCTTGGCATGATCTCAATTTTTTTAAGAAAAGAGAGAAGTTTTTTTTATAAAATTCTCTTGTTTTCCTTTTATTTTTCAAGGGAGCTTATGGTACATCTACAATCATAGAACATAGAACATACAGTCCCCTAATAATTTTTGTTGGTCTTCTCTGCACTCTTTCCAGAGTCTCGACATCTTTTTTGTACTGTGGTGACCAGAACTGGATGCAGCATTCCAAGTGTGGTCTTACTAAGGCTTTGTAAAGTGCTACTAGAACTTCACGTGATCTTGATTCTATCACCCCCATGTTTGTTTGTTTTTATTTCCACCAGAATCCCACAAATTAGATTACGGCCAGATTCTCCAATTAACCTAGAGCTTGACAATTAATCAGGAATGAAACCCAATTCGGTTCAGCACTTTTCTGATCCTGTAAAAGCAGGAATTCTTTGGCCATTAGCTCCTTGGAAGAATCACAATGAAATAAAATAATAATTGGGAGACCAATCCACTAAAGTGTGAGTTCCTTTCTATATTTTAGCCAAGGTGGGTTTCCTGGAGATGTGGCTTTGTAGCCAGAAATCTATTTACCCTGTCATAGCTGATTAAGCAACCCACTAATCAAGAGCTGACTTGGTAATATCCTGACACAGAGTTCTTTGCATCTGTGCTCCATCCTGCTGTCTTAAATCGGGTTGTTGCCAGAGTTTGGGAGTAGGAAAAATGTTTCATTGGAGACAAAGATGCTGCATTCCGGACAAAAACAGGAAAAGTTCTTTGTTGGCCAGAAAAAATAATAATAATTGGATGACAAATATCCTGGACAAAGAAGTCTCATAGAAATTTAAGCATCAAATGGATACTGTGGAAACCTATCATAAATCATCTGTTTTGGGTGGCTAAACCACAGTTAAGTGACTCAGCTATAATCCTTTTCTTAAAGGACTGGAAATTTGTGGTTGACAGAAAACAATAGTTGATACATGCATTCTTTTGATTTCTAGATAGACTGCTGTAAGGGATTCTGCTTTGGGCTGGGCTTTAAGGATGTTCTGTTCACGGGCATGGATTAATAATCTATAACATATCTTTGATTCAGAATTATGGTTGGTCACAGAGTCAGCTTGATGTTTGGTCTAGAGTTGGCCTTTTTATCCACTTATCAAGTCCTTCTCAGGCTTAGGGAGATGGTGTTAATTGGTGCAGAATGTAAGCTGTTCCAAAGCTGATTTTTGTAATTGACCAATGGTCACATTGTCACAGTGCTGAAATGGTGCTCCCGTTGTCTTGGAATTGCACCCAAGATGCTTTCTGTGGATGATCATAGATGAATAATCTACAACAGGGGTGTCAAACTCACAGTGTCACATTGTCATCACATGATGTATCATGACTTTTTTCCCCGTCACTAAAATGGGGGGTGGGAGTGGCCAGCATGTGATGCATCCGGCCCGCAGGCCACGAGTTTGACACCCCGATCTACAACAATGTAATAACATCCTTTAATTCAGAATTACTATTACACCTACTATTATTGATAATCTCACTTGTCTACCCAGGATGCATTCAAGCCAACTCAAGAGTCAACTTTAGCTTCAGACTTTCCATAACAAGAAAGTCCATGTTATTCTTTAATAGCTTTCATCATTTAGAGCTTTCTCCAAAAGGAAATTTGAATTGAAATCTGCTTGCCTGCAATTTCCCTCCATTAGGTGGAAATAAATACGTAGCAGGCAAGCTCTCAATTCATTGTTAACTCTTTTTTTTTTTGAAAGAGGTAGAATTGTAAGCATTTATCTAAAGTTTTGCACATCACTCAACTACGGATGCCCAATATGACAGCACGCACAATACCCTAAACTTTAAGACTGGTTTGTGAATACCGTCCCTAGCGTCTGCTATTGATCTCTTGCTATTTTAATGCATTTTTACTGACCGACATGTCCTGTGGTAAAGAATATTGCCTAAATTAGTTATCTGATTGGTTCTTTTGATTAATGATGGGACTGTGCCTCATTACACATGACAACATGCTCAGAATAATCACTGTGGCCATAGAGGCTTCGGAATGGCATTTTTTTTTATGCCATCATTTTTAAAGTTCATTTATAAAATTATTTAATGTATACATCCTAAGTTGTAATTTATTTACATGACACTTTTTTCGATGGGAACTGTTGTAGTGTGTCACAAATGGCTAAGAAAACAAGGTAAACTAGATGTACAGATCAATGTTTCCTGGCTCAAGGGGGGAGAAAACCATAATCAAGATTCAAGAGCTGACCTTGTCCAAAGTCTTAACTTGTCACACAACAAACAGTGAGGTGCCCAGCAAATCACTAGGATCAGCAAGGATATGGTCAAAGGAAGGGAAGGGGGGGAAATCCACTTTTTTTGTGTGTGCCTGTGGTTTTACTGAAATACCTAAGTGTTTCCATACACAAAGGGAGCTGCCAACGTTATTATCCAAACTTGCTACAAGATTAAAACCTTGTATTTTGTGTAATGCCGCCCTTTGGCCAAGCAAGATCCATATGTCATATGACCCCCTTGGACAAATCCTCAGCTGAGAAACAGAAGCAATGGGGTAAGTTACCCATTATATTACCCCATTACAAAAAATATGTTGAGACCTTGGGAAAAGTGCAGAG
This sequence comes from Oxyrhabdium leporinum, assembly GCA_032468155.1. Lineage (NCBI taxonomy): Eukaryota > Metazoa > Chordata > Lepidosauria > Squamata > Cyclocoridae > Oxyrhabdium > Oxyrhabdium leporinum. The sequence continues at coordinate 15,612 of JANHFL010003726.1, read as the reverse complement.
AAGAGCAACTAAGACAATTAAAAGGCCTGGAGACTAAAATATATGAAGAACCGTTGCAGGATTTGGGTATGTCTAGTCTAGAGAAAAGAAGGACTAGGGGTGACATGAGAGCAGTCTTCCAGTATTGGAGGGGCTGGCACAAAGAAGAAGGGGTCAACCTATCCTCCAAAGCACCTGAAGGCAGGACAAGAAGCAATGGATGGAAACTGATAAAGGAGAGAAGCAACCTAGAATTAAGGAGAAATTTCCTGAAAATGAGAACAACTAACCAGTGGGAACAGCTTGCCATCAGAAGTTGTGGGTGCTTCATCACTAGAGGTTTTTAAGAAGAAAACGGACAGCCATTTGTCTGAAATAGTATAGAGTCTCCTGCTTGAGCAGGGGGTCGGACTAGAAGACCACCAAGGTCCCCTCCCAACTCTATTCCGATTGATTGAAGTTGCACTGAAATCAAATTAAATACATAAATCAAAGAAATAAATGAGAGCCTGATCCCAAACAGCCAGATTTGTCCCTTCCCAATAGGTGCTTCTAAAGGTCAATAGCACTTTATTTATTTGTATCCTACCTTTATTATTTTTACAAATGACTGAAGGTAGAGAACATATCCAACATACTTTCCGCCTCCTATTTTCCCCACAACAATCACCCTGTGAGGTGGGTTGGGCTGAGAGAGAATGACTGGCCGAAACTCATCCAGTTAGCTTTCATGACTAAGGCAGGACTTGAACTCATTGTCTCCTGCTTTTTAGCTTGGTGCAATTACCTTTAGACCAAACTGATTCTCTTCCTTTATCTCCTAACAAACCAATATCTTGGAAGCACATTCTGGTTGTAATGGTCTACTCAGGAAGTCCTCCCAAGTTGCACTGCTTGCATATAAGGGATAGTCACACAGTGTCAAGTGCCAGAGAAATCAGGAGATCCAGGCAGTTTAAATGGGCATAAAAATTTATTGCAAGCTTAAGCTCTCTACAAGAATCTGAACTACTAACAGTTAAAGCAATTTGGTGATAAATGAGGAATTCACAGTGGGCTGGACTTAGATTTCTCATGAGCACAAAGGGACTTGAGACTGACAACACATTTGACTCCTCCCTTGGGCTCATCCTGGTCATTTCCTACACAGTTGCTCAGACTAGGTAAAACTGTCTGTGTCCTCACATTTTTTATCCTAAATCTTGGAATTACTTTGGGGATAAACTTGATTTCTATAACTGTCTAGACCATTCCTTGCCATGTATTCTCTGAACACAACACTTGGACACTGCAGTATGACCATACTGTTCAACTACATACTTTGTGTCAATTCTACAATGAAGAATGAGATAACTCATTAAAACCTATGCTTCTTCTCGAAAATTTGCTGCTGGACACCACATTGGTAATGACTGAAATGTTCCCATATCTGTCCCACTTCCTTGAAATCTCCTTCTGTCTTCCAGAGTAATGAGTAAATGAGTGATCTGCTACCCCATTGCTGTGACAACAGAGATATCACTCCAGCTGTAGGAAGTCCCAAATGTATTCACATAATACCAGGCTGATCTGAACACTAGCTAAGAGTTAAGAGCCACAAACTAACAGCTGAGGGCTCAGGTCGGCTCCATTCTTCAAAATGAGCAATAGAACAATAGGGTAGGAAGGGACCTTGGAGATCTCCTAGTGAATCTCCTACTCAGGGCAAGAGATCCTATACCATTTCAGACAAATTCCAGTCTCTTTTTGAAAGCCTTCAGTGATGGAGCACAACTTCTGAAGAAAGTTATTCCATTGCTTGATTCTTCTTACCATTAGGAATTTTTTCTTTAGTTTTAGACTGCTTCTCTCCTTGGTTAGTTACCATCCATTGTTTCTTGTATTGTCTTTTGCTGCATTGGAAAATAGTTTAACCCCTCCCCCCCCCATCTTTGTAGGAAATCCTCAAATATTGGAACACTGCTATCACGTCAACCCCTAGTCTTTTTTTTTCTTCTTCTTCATTAGACTAGACCAGGGGTGTCAAACTCAAGGCTCAGGGGCCAGATCCGGCCCCCTAGGGTGCTAAGATCTGGCCCGTGGGGCGACCCACCCTGGAAACAGCGAAAGTGTGACCCACAGTGCCTCTGCCACTGAAAACAGAGCTCGGAAGGACCTCATTTTCGCTGGCAGAGGGTTGCAAGAGGCTATATCAGCCAAAAACAAAGCTCGTGAGGGCCTCGTGCACTACCATCACCACCCCGAGCTCCATTTTCACTGGCAGAGGCTGTAAGAGGCTATCCCACCCGAAAACGGAGATTGGGAGCCCATTTTCACTTCCAGAGCACTCGGGCCACAGGCGCCCCTGACACAAGTGACATCAAGGTGGCCATGCCCAATTCCTGCAATCATATATGTGTGTGTGTGTGTGTGTTTGTGTGTGTGTGTGTATGTATGTATGTATGTATGTATACACACACACACACACACACACATATATGTATGTATATATGTATATACTGGATGCAGTATATAAAAACTGGATGCAGTATTCCAAGTGAATTATTTTGTTCCATTTCCACAATCTTTTCTCCATAAGCTGCGTAAAGTCTCCTTGGGCTCTCAGCATTAGCCACTGCAGGTCTTTGTAACATAAAGCTGTTTCCTGGATACTGATGCCAAATGCCAATCAGAGATGGCAGGACTAACATATTTTTGAAATCTTTCTGTCCTTCCCTGTGCAACCTATCTCGATATGTTTTTTTCTTTCTTCGTCTTCTGCTGAATGGACATGAAGATTTTAGATAGTTGGCCGTTCTCAGATCGCTCCATTTCAACTTATCCAAACAAACATATCATATTATGCTGTGTCGATGAATGATTCAAAATGTTAATCGGCAATTCAAGGCTTAATGCTTTAAAGAATACTTAGATGGCGTCGGGGTAAGAATAAATGACAGCTTTCATTTTTTTTCTCCTTCAAAATTCTGCCAGCGTGTTTGCATGATGTCGACAGATATCTTAGTGTTTGCCAATGAAATAATATGAAAGATTGGATGAGTGCCATACAATAGTTTCATTTCCATGGATAGTGGAGAAACAAGTATGCCTAGAAAACGCACATAGAGACTTATACTAATATCCAAGGACATTTGGCTTACTTGCTTAGGCATTTTTCCATCCATTTTACCGCTAAATAAAGACAAAACTATAATTTCTTTCATTCCTTGTTAGCATTGTTATTAGCCTGAATAGTAACAATAAAGGAAGACTTTTTTTTCATTTCCTGAGTGGCAGTTTGCCTTTATATATCCAGCAGGGATGATTTTTATAACAAAAATGTTATGGGCTGCATCTAGAGATGTTCTACTTAGTATAGAAGTCATATTTCACTCAGGAAAGACTATTTTTAGCTTCTTGTTAAATTATACTGTATGGTTAGGATATCTCTCTTTTTCACCTAAATCGAAAAGCTAGTACAATTAGTATCTGAGGGTAATAATAGAAGAGCAAATCAACTGATTTTAATTGAGCCACAATGTTGATGGCAGATTAAGGAATAAAGATTAAGGAATAAGGATTTCAAACTATGCTGGATATGTAACATTACTCATAAAGCTTTAGACTCAATGATTGAATGAATGAATGAATGAATGAATGAATGAATGAATGAATGAATGAATGAATGAATGAGTTTGGATTCTGCCCCAGGTCAAGATTCTAGATTTCTGAAATAGCCGTTAATCTCTTTTGGACAGTTCAAGTTAAGATCTATCTTTGAAGGCACTACAGTACAAAGGCAGTCTTTCCTATTGTTGCCTCTCTCAAATTTGGAACAATTTGGATCAACCCCCCCCTCCCCGGTGTTGGCAGAATTTCTAGAAGCCTTCAAATATGGGGTTTGAAATGGTCCCTCTTAGATGAAGAGAAACTGACAAGAGAAGGTCCTAAAATTAACCAGGTCTTGAGACATGAGGTTTTAAAGATAACCAACAGCAACTTGAATTACCCGTAGAAGGCATCTAGAAGTAGGGTATCTCTTGCAGTAGTGGAATTATCTGAGAGGCATCCCAGCTTACTCAGCTATGTTGAGTTTGGACTATGCTGTTGCACATTGGACTCGTTGCTTAGCATAAGGGATTCAAAACGCTATGATAAGGCTTTTAACCAGGCTAAAAATGGGCATACAATCTCATTCTCAGAACAAATGCACTGTGTTCCTGGCCCTATTAGCAATAGCAATAACACCTAGACTCTCTAAACAGCTTACAGAGTCAGCATATTGCCTCCAACAAATCTGGGTCCTTATTTTACAGACCTTGGGAGGAAAGAAGATTGAGTCAACTGTGAGCTACTCAGAATCCAACTCCTAGCAATGAGCAGAGTTAGCCTGCAATACTGCATTCTAACCACTGCACCACCACGGCAATAATAAGTCATAGGACCTACACATTTCTGTGGATTTGAAACTACGGTAAGGATCTTGTTCTCTCCTACGATGGCGTGGAGATGATAAAATCCTTTAAATTCTCCAGTTATTATAGGCGTAAGAAGAAACGGCTTTCCATTCTGTTTCAAACAAGAGCAGTTTTTCTCTGTGAGGCTCTGATTTTTGGACAACGAAAGCTTTGGAGCTTAGAGTCTTTGGAATGAAGCCGTTTGTAAGCCCTCTAGGTTGCTCGCCAACCAGCCTGAGATAAAGCAACGTAGAGACTTCCTGTAATAACTTTACTGACCACTCCTGATCCCCAGACCATATGGAATCTGCTGGCCCTGCCATGTTACTGCAATACATTTGATCTCTAATAAACTATAAACTCTCTCAACAAATGGAGCCAAGGATCGTTTTTATTTAGAGGCTTAAGTTGTGGCAGGTCCAACAGAATCACTGAGTATTGTCTAGTATTGTATCGCATTATACAATACAGGCGAATATATGTGTCCCGGGATAATGTTGCAGGATCCAATCTAAGTTAGTCCCTGGGACCAGAGGCTGAATCTAGATTGGATCCTACGCTAGACAATATTTGTGTAATACAACAATTGATTTCAACTCAGATGCAGCTCCACTTCTGCAGTGAAATAATACCCTAAGCCTGAGAGATATAAAATAGGTCTTATTGAAAGTTATGGCTGATAATGCTCCAGTGCTTTTCCCAAAGCTCAGATCTTATAGAATTACTTTAGGAGAACATGACTTTTAACATTGATCCTTCAAGGGTCTCCAAGGCTCGGTTCCATAGGATCTAAATGTTGTTATCATTTAAGATACTAATGACTGCAGATCCCACAAGAGTTCCTGCAATAAGAAGCAGCTTTTTATAGAGAACCAAGTTGATTTCTTGCTGGACAAATCATGTAAACTAAACTCCTCCGTACATAAAATGTTTAAAAGCATAGGAACTTTCTTCGAACTGGGTCATGAGGATCCCCCCCAAAAAACTTTTTACCATTGCAAGTTGAATTAAGCTGATTTTGCATTTGAGCGCACGGTGAAAAGTTGCCTTCTGATTCTCTTTCTTTCTTTTTTTAATGATGGTAAATGAGTCCATTCTGGAGAGCCGTGTTAGATACGTAAGATAATTGGCTTCATATGGATCTTTAATGTGGGTTTGGGAATATATCTGTATAATGCACGTCCTACGTTATTGTTTTAAAAAAACCCAAAACCTAAGGTTGAGGCATCTGTGTTAATTTATCATTGT